>JBBDHG010000540.1:67500-75000 GCA_037951165.1 Lophius americanus
CAATAACTTATAAACTCCAAAGTTACCATGACGTGACAAATTGTTTAATGAAGCAAATATTTTAACTGTTTAAAAAAAATAAAATAAAAATCAGACATAAAATTATTTCATGATAAATGTTCCCTTTTTTTCAGTCGTATAAAGTTACGTAATCCCGTTCAGTAAATCCTTACATGCTGAAATATAATTATTAAATAAAACTTGCTCCTCATTGATGTCCCCTTTGACCTGTGGTGTCCCCCAGGGCTCCGTCATCGGCCCCTTACTGTTTAGCATTCACATGCTAACACTTATTCATATTATAAACAGGTTCCGTCACATTTTTAAATAAGAAATAGACTCAAACTAAACAGTGGAGCAGGACATCAAAGCCTTTTATAATCTTTAGATAATATTAAATTCCTGATGTTTTTCAACACTGATCAGTTTGTTGATTAGTAAACAACAAGTTATCAAACTGGTTGTTTATTGTACAGTAGCTTGTTGTAGTTGACCTATATTTTTATATTTATTTTTATGTTTGTGGTTCAAGTAATCCCATAGTTTCCATTTTGTTTTTCTACTTTTGTGATTGGTTGGATTAAAAAAAATATATATTTTTTTAGTTTTTAAGGGATTTTTAGGATGAATTTAAAGCAAATCTTTTAAACCAACGACCAATTTTTTTTTACTTATGACGCAAAACCTTCACAGATATTGTTCAGCCCTATTACATGACAACTGTGTGATTAATGATAATTATATTATAACCACAGCCGACATTCTTTACACACATTCATGACATTAATCTGAAAGATAATCAGAAAACAGCTTTTTTTTTATTTTTGTGTGTGAACAGGATTATTCCTTTAATGTCCTGCTCAACCGTTGGGTTGACAAAAATTTGCCTATTTCTTATTGAAAATATGAGCCACACCACCAGACCTGTTTATAATCTGACCCAGTGGCAGCATCTTTATGCTAAACAGGAAGGGGCCAAGGAGGAGCCCTGGGGGACGCCACATGTCAAAGAGGCTTTTAAGAACTCTATTCAATACTTATAATTTTTTTTTTGTGACATATGAAGGCATATGAGGAATGACTAAACGGGATTACGTAATTTAGTACGACCCAAAAACTTGCTTTAATGAAATTTACTTTTTTAATCCACGAAATCCAAAATTTCCCCTCCGCCATCATCATCATCTCCTCCGTCTGATTCTTTTATTTTTCATCTTTCAACAACATGCTTGACCAAATTATTAAACAGGATATTCTATTTTTCCACTGTGAGGACGTTGACGGCTTAATTTAAATGGAATAAAAGAAGTTTACCAAACCGTTCCAGGTCTCATTATCACGCCGGGTCTGAATATCTGCTCATAAAAACATCGGCCGTCTGCCGGCGTCTCGTAGGTTTAGTTTCTAAACGTTCACACCGGCTCAACGTTCCTCACAGCGCCCACATGAATACATTTTTTTACGTGACTGCCTCCAGAAACAGTAAATTTCTGGAGTCCAATCCACCGTTTAGTCAGAAGGTTATGGTCCAGTTGGTCCGGTGCCAAAGCCCAGCTCCTGAGTCACTTTACTGTACGTATTCTTTTTTTGGTCAAGCATTCCCAGAACAGCAGTTGAATCATACGACAGATAAATAATCCGCCGGAGAGAACGTTTAAGGTGGTGAGCAAAAAAAAAAAATCCCCTTCAAAAATAAGTTATAATCACAAAGACGTGTTTTTAGTTTAATGAGAACAAAACACTGGCAGGAAACGAGTGGAAAGTTTCTCTCGTCATGTTTCTTGAGATGATATTTGATATTTAGATCAAGGAGATTTCATTTTAAACTTATTTTACTGTTTTTAGGAAATGTTGTGTTTCATAATTAGGCAAAAAATATTCCAAAATTTTTTCCCTCAATTTTCCCTTTAAGTTTGTTTGACCCCGACATTTAACTTATATTTATAAGTTGTGTAAGAGTGACACTGCTTTAGATTTAAGAGCGGCGCCAAATTGAACTGAGATTAAGAAGTGATGTTTAAGAGGAGACGTGTCTTTACGTTAGCTGGAAATACTCATTCTCCAAAAAAAACATAAAAGGAGTCTTTATGTTTTAGTTAAATGTTTTTGGTTTACTTTTAAACGTCCGACTCAGCTGTTTGTTTGAGAAAATTTTAGTAACTATACCTTTTTGGACAATGTGATTGAATCTAATTATAATATGAGGCAGTGGCAACAACAGTAAGGGACCGAGGATGGAGCCCTGAGGGACCCCACAGGTCATCAGGGCCACCGAGGAGCCGCGACTATTGAGAAAATACTTTTTAATGAGTAGGACTATTTGAGTTTTTTTGGTATATTTAAGGTTGTTAGTTCTTACTGAATATAATTATATAACGTTAAACAACCAAAAAAGTCCATTAATGGTTTTATGAGGATACGTTTCATCAAAAGGTCGTGCTAATCCAATTAAGATTGTTTATTTTCCAATAAAATACAATGTTTGTTCATGATTTAATAAAATAAATAAAATAATTCGGATATAATTTTCTCCTTTAAAAACATGTTTTTTTATTTTATGGTCAATTTATTGCGTCTCAAGTGGAAAAATTAAAAAGTGCGCCAAAAAAAACAACAACAATTCCCCGTGATTTTTATTTCCTGGCGAGGACATTAAAGTGTTATTACGTGTGTCTTAAAGGAAGTTTGACTAGAAAATAAAACAATTATACTTTGTAGTATTTTTTGTTTTTACAGTGTAAAAACGTCTCCTAGAGCCACAGACAGTTTTTTGACCCCCTCCTCCCTCCATCCTGACAGATATTAACTTTGCAGATGATATTTTCTTCATGTCAGATATTGATTCCCGTCGGCGTCGAGGCCCGCAGTGACTAAGATGGCGGCTTTGTTACATCTGTGACGGGCGACGGGCCCGGCGTGTTAAAGACGAGTCGGCGATCAATAATCGCTGTGAGCCAGCACGACGACGCAGAGGTCCATACCGCCGTTATCGATGCGCCGCGCTACCGAGTATAAACGTAGGAGGGGTTCTGCCCGCCAGATGAAGGAGTCCTCACAGATCAATGAAGAGCACGAGCGATAATATGGAGGCGAGTCTTCCTCCCGCCGCCGGACGCCGCGGGTTGTTTCTGCTCCCGGCCGGAACCCTGACGCACGTGCTGCAGCCTGAAGCTGGAGAATTAGATGTCAGAATCCAGTATCTGTCGCTGCGAGGATTCTTCTCACTCCTACAGCCAGAGAGGTCTCACAATACAGACCACCATGGTAGTGAGGGAGTGTGCGTGTGTGTGTGTGTGTGTGTGTGTGTGTGTGTGTGTGTGTGTGTGTGTGTGTGTGATGATCCTGACCTTGAATCTCAGCGTTTAAAGCGACTGAGTGTTTCATGTTGTCAGGAAACGTCCCCTCTGACAGTCATTTTACTCTTTAATCCCATGCTGAAATTTAGCCTTCGTCATCCTCCGCCTCACATTAACCCTTCGTCGAGGCTGAAAGGAGGAAGATGAACCTGCTTCTTCTTCTTTTTTTTTTTTACACCCTTTCAACCATGCATCAGAAAAAAACAACAACCCTGACTTTTGTTTTAATCACATCCAGATCCAGCTGGCACGCATACAGTAGGCCGGACTCATAATCCCGGTTTCCCACGATGCACTGCAAGCCTATATGAGCTTTTCATCACAGCGTAGCCTCGCTGTGGCGGACAACAGAGGCGTCTTGTCATCCAGCTGACCCTTGAAGTGGCCAGATGAAGGGCAGTGGGGGAGGAGGGATGAAGAGTGGAAGGGAAACTTGGGCCAAGGTCAAGAAAGCTAATTTGTTTCCTGCGTCCCCTGCCGTCCCTGAGAGGCGGACCACACACTGCCCCTACTAGAGGGGCTTTAATGTGGTTAAGGGCGCATAGCATGGGGTTGAGCTCATCACCCGCTGAGCCCTAAATCCAGCAGGAAGTATTCATGTTGGCATTTTTCTCGATGAAGTATGAAGAAGATGAATCTGGCGTAACACAAATATGTGCTGATATTACAGTTTGTGAAGAAGACGAAGAAGAAGAAGACGACGAGGGGAAAGTTGTAGGAAATATTCTTTTGTTGTTTTTCGACTGGCGTCGAAGTTTCGTTTTGACAAAAAAACTAAACAAATATAGGATGAATGAAGTTAAAGACATATGAGAACTTATATTAGTCCATGTGGGAGTAAATGTGTTAAATGTTCCTTTATAAGTAAAAGTTTTCATGTGAAAACATTTTTTTTACATTTTTTTTTATCATTTCTTTATTCATTTTTTTAAATGCCGCAGCTGGTCAGATAATTAGATTGTTGCATAGATCTTACATCAGGCTTTAATGCTTCATATTTTCCTGAATTGAGAATAATTCAGCTTGACAGAGCCAAATATAAAAAATTAAAATTAAAAAATTAATATTCACGGTTGGAAGTTTGATGTCAGAAAAGGTTAAAAGTAATACAGGACATGTTTTTTTAAATGATAATAAAAAACACACCTTCAGTCAGCTGTACATGAGGAACTTTAAGATGCTTGATTGACAGCAGCCAAACAGCCAATGACAAGCCTCTCATTCGTGTGGCGTCGTCAAAAATAAGATCGTTTTCAGGATAAGCTGAAAACGAAAAAATGATCCTTAGATAAAAGAGCATTATGGTCTTAATATGAGCAGAGAAATCTACTGTACTATTACTGTGGAACTATTCCAAACACTGCTGTAAACTATTTAACCTTATTTCATTTCATTTAAACGATCTTTTTATCCAAACCGTCTTCTCCGTAATGATTAGTGTTATTTAGTATATAACAGATAAATGTAGACCATAATGGAGAATACATTCACTCCAAACTTATGGAAGTTTAAATATAACGTAGTACTAACTGTTATTACTTGAATACAGTAAAGTACATGAAACTACTGTAATTACACTGTAATTACCGTGTATTTATAATATCATTATAAAGGCAGTTGTTGTGACTGAAGTGATGTGATACGGAAAAATGATTGAATAATTAACTCATAGTCTAAACCTGTAGCGATTAAGAAGAGCAGGGACTTGTGGGTAATCTTTAATTAACGGTTATGTTTTCATATGTTAGAGTTATATAGAGTTATATAGCTCTTCATCTCTTTTTCACTATACCACACATACATATACATATATATATATATATATATATATATATATATATGTATATATATATATATGTATAAATATAAAAATATATATATATACATATATTTATATATATAAGAAGATTATATACAATATATAGTATATATTATATTATAATCATATTATATCATATTATGTTACATTTAGATATATTATATTATATTATATGAAATCATATTATGTTATATTATATTATATTATATTATACAGATTGCTTTACATATTAGGCCTTTACAGATTATGGACATGTTTTTATTTTTTATATAAAAATAGTAGTTCAAATTATTCAATAATTAATATTAGTAATGCAAAAAAATCCCTCTGCTCTCTTTAGGAACTTTGAGTCCATTAGTATAAACCTTAGTTTAAACTTTCTGTTTCCATGTCAATAACAACCCCTATAAAAAGTTAGTTTTAGTATTAATACTATTCAGGTTAAATCACAATCATTTTTAATATGATTCATATTGATTTCCATGGGTTTGAGTGGATGTCGAAGGCGGCGGCCTCCTGCCGTCCCCTCGGCCTCTGACTGGATCAGAACCCATAAAACCGGAGCTCTCGGTGGTGTGAGGCCCGGCTGTGTCTCACAGTCAGAGAGGAAATGAATGTATTTGCCACCTCAAGGGCACACATGGCGTCTCTGTGGAACCCGTAACGCCGTGGTTAATCACTGTCTGCATAAATCTGTTTAGCCTTCAGTGGGGAAAGACAAAGAGTTTAAATTACTGAGCTCTCGGCTTCGACGAAGGCCGGGCCTTCGGGTTTCAGGGAGCGGCGGTGTGTACAGACACTCACTTATTCATGAGGGACGAAAGGAAAAAAAAGAAGTAGAAGAAGAAGAAGTAAAAAAAAAGGCGTCGTCATTAAGCGGTCAAAATCATACAGAACCGGAGAGTCCGCTAAGTTAGAGATGGATGAATGTATAGATTAATAGACTCAAAGTTTAGTGGAGAGATCAGGAGTTTTTTTTTCCTTTTTTTCTTCTTCTTCTTCTTTTTAATTAGCACCTTTGAGCTGTTTCCCATTAACACTGCGCACATTAAAAATCCCTCTGCTTTTTCTAATTAAGTAAAGTGGAAACAGATTAGATGGCTTCTTTGAACAAAGGTCAGTGGTTGCACTTTGTCTCGCTCCTCTGTTTGTTTGTTTGTTTGCTCGGCCGCCACCGCCAAGACAGCCTGTCGCCGCTTTCCAGAAAGTCACAACAGTAATTCTATTTTTCTTCTTTCGACTTTCTTTAAGAACGCAATCAATAGATAAAGACGTGCCCCCCGCCATGGCGCTTCTTTCTTCTGACGTCTGCTCTGCAGGTGTGGGAGGTTGCGGGGGGAGGATAGAAGGTTGTGATATAGATTTTCCGGCTGATATGATTATAGAACACGTGCCACGTCAGATTAAAGCCGCCGTGATGAAAGATAAGCATCAATCGGCGAGGGGCTCTGGAGGGGCTGCAAGGCATGACATGGTCGTGAAGAAGGAGGAATATGGTGAGTCATCCTTCCTTAATCTCCCTTTCTGGGCCGATTGATTGGGCTTTCATATCCATTAGCCGGCCTTTCATAGCTGCTGTAATGAATGAGCAGACTGCAGACGACACTAAAACAGATTCATTCAGGTATCCTGAACCTCTCAAAACACAGTCAAGCACAGTTTGATGACATTTTAAGTATTTTCGTGCAAATGTTTCGACTATCTCTTAGCAGATGGCGTCTAAGCCCCTTGAGGTCTGTTCTGTGAAAGGCGCCATTTTGGCTCAAATATGTAAAACATTTTTATTCTTAATCAAATTTTCAACTGTCTTAAGAAATAAGGTAATATTTTGGTTTTGTCGCACATGTTTTGATTGAAATTGTTGCTTGAATGAAAATCCTAAGGCATGAATTGGTGAATATTTGAAGGTTTTATGAAAATGCTCTTGCTGCTGTCGATACTTAGGTGTTGGGAATAGTTTATACAACATGGGAGATTGTATGGTTTGAAAATCTTCCTGAAACAGATTAAGTCTGTGGAAGGAAGTGGCTGGAAAAAATGGCCACATCTGTGTTTATCTCTGCTGTGAAAGATGCCATTTTGGCTCAAATATTAAACTTTTTTTTTCTTTTCAGTTTCTTATGAAACAAGTTCATATTTTGGTTAAGAAAAGTAAGAATATGAGCAAACAGTTAAAGAATCTGAAGAAGTATGAATGAGATAAATAATTTCAAGTGAATAGTAAGAATTTAAAATAATTGAATGAAGCATTAAAAAAAATTGTTGAATACTTGAAAGTTTTGTGAATGTACTGGTGCTGCTAATATTTATTTGTGGGGAGTATAT
>JBBDHG010000540.1:80000-85000 GCA_037951165.1 Lophius americanus
CTGTGTGTCAGGGCTTCCAAAAACAGAAAGGACCTTCTTTTGTGTGAAATAATATTTCCTCCCCGAACAACGCTTCACATTCTTTAGTTATTTTTTCATTTATTTATATTTTTAAGGTTCCCTGCCTTGCGGATTGAAATAATCAACAACAACAACAAGAACAAGAAAAAGAAAAAGAACAAGAAAAAGAAAAACCTAAGCACTTTAGAGCTTCATTTTCACGATATTCAATTTGACTTTATGTTGCCCAAAACTATGTGCGGAATAATGAGCACTTACATCCACTGTGGTGACTAATTACTGGAAGAGAATGTTGATGCCTCATAAATGGAGGCGGCACAAAGAGAAGGGGGGGGGGGGAAAGGGAAAAAAAGAAAAGCCGCCGCTACATGTAGCGGCAAAGACACGTTAAAGTGATTTAGAAATGGCACTTTTTTTTTTTTTTCTTCAATTTTACATTCCTTCCTCCCTCCCGCTTCCATGAATTGGCACTTTGGACGTCCGTGTGGGGCGTCTCCATCCATCACGCCCGCCGGGGTTCCACGCCGGCGTTATTGACGCAGTAAATTAAAGGAAGGCGGCCGACAGAACGGAGGCATCGACAGCAAACTTAGAACTCGGCCTCTGTCACAGTGGGCGAGGTTTCATTGTCTGACATCTAGTTTAAATTTCCTATTTTATGCTCATCCAAAATTAAAAGAATGTTGAATTTTCTCTCCTTTTTTATCAGAAAAACACGCTGATGAATATCCGCGTGTTTTTAATATTTGCGGTTTTTGAGAAAGAAACTTCACTACTGTTGTTCTTAGTTCATTATTCATATATATATATATATATATATAGGCTTTTATATTATTACCGGATAACAAATAACTTCTTAATACTGAACAATAAAGAAGGGTAAAGGCGGAATCTTTTTTTTTACATTTATGGAGAGTTTACGAATTTGGCAGTACCGCCGGACACCACCGGGGGCACTGTGGCGATAATCCAAGCCAGAAATGGAATCTTTCTGCTTTCTGACTTTTTACTAAATATGAGTATTTATATATAATATATATATAATATAATATATAAGATTTGACTCTTAGCTGTCACTCAAACGTATGTGGGCGTCACTGGAAATGAAGTTTGAAATACATGCGTCTGTTTTTGTGCGTAAAGGGTTAAAAACTAGCCTTAAGCATTTGAGTAGCCTAGCCATCATCATTATATTTTGCGGTTGTGTCTTTTCTGTTTTGGTTTAGCATTCCAAAGAAGGATCTAAGAAGAAGCAAAGATTTACTGGGAATCAGGAGAAGACGGTTTAAAGTCCACGATGACCGAACAGATAAACAAACAAATATGATCTAAGACAAAGAAGGTCCCACAGGAAGGAACAGCAAACTACATGGGGTCAGGAACCCTGATGAATTTACTTAGAACAGAGAGAGCGTCTGAAGGTCAGGAGGTAGAAGGCCGGTGGTTTGAGCCCCGCCGCCTTTAGTCTACGTGTCAAAGTGTCCGTTATGAGATCCTGAACCCGGGGCTGGTTCTGATGGCTGTTCCATCGGTGTCTGAGCGATGGTGTGACTGGCTACTGCGGACATGAAGCGGTCGCCTCAAACGGAGTTTCATTCTGACTCGTGGTCATGTGATGAACTCTGTGTGGATTCGAGCGAGGAACACTGTCGATGGAGGAAGAACGGACCAATCAAAACGCTTCAAATTGTATTTAAGTAACATCTATAACATCAGCAAACGTTGTCTTAATGTCCTCCATGAGCAGCACTTAGTGACTGTGGTGAAAAAAAAACTGCCTTTTAACAGGCAGAAACCTCCAGCAGGTCCCGAATCACGGTCTACTGCCATGACCAGTTGAGTGAGAGAATAAGAAGAGAGAGAGAGGTAGAGAGAGAGAGAAAGTCACTGAGGGAGAGGAAGAGAAGAGGGAGAAGGAGTGAGTGAGAGAGAGACAAAGAGCAATAGAGAGAGAGAGAGAGAGAGAGGGTGAGAGAGGGAAATAGAGATAGAGAGAGGGAGAAAGAGAGAGAGGGGGAGAGAGAGAGAGAAAGTCAGAGAGGGAGAGAAAGAGGGAGAGGGAGTGAGAGATAGTGATAGTGAGAGAGAGAGAGAGAGAAGGAGAGAGAGAGACAAAGAGTGATAGACAGGGGGAAAGAGAGAGAGAGGGAAAGAGGGAAATAGAGATAGAGAGAGGGAGAAAGAGAGAGAGAGAGAGAGAGCGAGGCAGGTGAAAAACAAGAGGAGGAAACAGTGAATGAACCCACAAAAAAAGCAAAAAACATCAAAAGGTGTTTAGGAGGAAGTTTTAAAATAATGGTAAAACACAGAACAGAAATATAAACAAAAAAAAGTCAAATCACAGGAGAAACAATGACAGGAAGTTGTAAGTAAGTGAAATGACGAGGAAAAGAAGTTTGGAATAATGAGCATAAACATAAGAGTAAATTTAGACCAAACTGTAATGGGGGGGTTTGTATCTCAGGGGATGGGGTCCCGTCCTGAAACCCCCCCAGTCAGGAGGTGGATTCCCAGATTGATTGACAGTCCTCATGTCATAACGTCTCACAGCAGAACCCTCAATCCCAGCTTTTACCCCGGAGCTTCACAAGAGCTGCAAACATCTCCTCAGAGACGAGTGGAAATATTCTTCACTATGTTATACTTTATAACAAGTAGTAATAAAGAACGTACATTATTATTATGACTATTACTATTATTATTATTATTATGACTATTACTGTTATTATTATTATTACTATTATTATTATTATTATCATTATTATTATTATTATTATTATGACTATTACTATTATTATGATGATGATTATTATTATTATGACTATTATTATTATTATTATTATTATTATTATTACTATTATAATTATTATCATTATTATTATTTCTATAATTATTATTA
The DNA here is from genome assembly GCA_037951165.1 of Lophius americanus. Taxonomy (NCBI): domain Eukaryota; kingdom Metazoa; phylum Chordata; class Actinopteri; order Lophiiformes; family Lophiidae; genus Lophius; species Lophius americanus. Next base: position 82,921 of record JBBDHG010000540.1, read on the forward strand.
TTATTATTAATATTACTATTATTATTATAATGATTATTATTATTATGATTATTATTATTAGTATTACTATTATTATTATTATTATTATCATTATTATTATGACTATTACTATTATTATTATTATTATTACTATTATTATTATTATTATTATTATTAATCATCATCATCATAATAATATTAATAATATTAATAATATTAATAATAATAATAATAATAATATAAATTCTATTTATAGCAATAAAAACAATAATAATAATGATAAACTAATAATTATTTTAATAATTATTGTTATATTAATAATAATAAGATCTATTTTTATTATTATTATAATTAGAATTATTATAGTTAAATTAATAATATCAAAAACAATAATTAGAACAATAATAATAACAATAATAATAGTGCTGATGGTTATAATAATAATAATAATAATAAAGATAATAATAATGATAGTAATAATAATAGTAATACTACTAATAATAATCATAATAATAATAATCATTATAATAATAATAGTAATAGTCATAATAATAATAATAATTATAGAAATAATAATAATGATAATAATTATAATTATAATTATAATAATAGTAATAATATTAATAATAATAATAGTAATGTTATTTACAGACTTCTTTATGGAGGCAGAACTTCTCATCCTGTTCTTCACTCCTAACTCCAGCCCCTCTGGTCGGAGATGTTCATCCCAGTCTGGTAGACGGAGTAACGTTTGGGTTCTGAAGGTTCTGAAGGTTCTGAAGGTTCTGAAGGTTCTGAAGGTTCTGAAGATTCTGAAGGTTCTTCTTCTGGCCTTCCGAACTATTAAACTGAGAAACCTTTTTATCATAATGTCTGTCTGCTGAAGGAAAAAGGATTTATTTATTTGTCCTTCCTGGACTTTTTTTTTTAATGTTTTTTAATGTTTGCACTGAAAAGAAGATAATTGTTGAAAACCTTTTAATGAATTGTTCAAGGTTCCCTTTTCTTTTTTTTGGTATTTTGTTCCGTATAGTCAGCAGAGAAAACCAACAGCTGAGGGAAAAAAAAGTTTTTCAAATATTCAGGAGGGAAATATAAAATGATATAAGATGAAAAACAGAAATGGAAATAATAGAAAGTCTGTTTGTCAGAATTGGACCTTTAATTGTCTCACCAGAGCGTTTTCCTGCAGGAACGTACTTCCTAATATAATCCTAGTTCTACTGTTAAAAAACAAAAAAAAACAGTACATGAAATGACCATTAAAAGAAACATGAAATAATGAAATAGAACGTAGAACCTGATTACAGTAACTTAGTTAATTACGTCATATAGAAACTAATTCAGACTTTGAAATCAACATTATTTCACTAATCTAGATCATATTCCTAACATCCTGTTACTGTAAAAATAACAGTATGCTCTTGCTAAAAGTTGATTTTACTGTAAATTTAAGTGTTTATACTAACAAAATGTCTCTAAATGACAGATTTTCTTATATTGTTGTATTATGGAAAATACTTTTTGTGAGATTCAGAAAGTTTCCCATCAATTTCCCCCAAACTTTCTATTTTCACAGTAAAATTCTGTGTTTTTCACAAATCCCGACTTTCAAAAACACATTTTCTGACTGTTTATTTTAAATTAATTCACCGTAACCACAAGTATGATATACTGTTTAGATTTGTTTTTAACTTTTGTTCACTGATGCCATTTGACAGTTCTTTACAGTAATTCTAGAGATAGTTTTACAGTGTAAAATTAATGTTATATCATCATATAAACTTCATCAAATCATTTCATAAGTGTGACATTATGATATTTTCACCCAAATTAAAATCCTGTGTTCATCATATTTGGACTGTAAAAAAAGTTATTTAGGTTTTATTTCTATTTAAAGATACTTTGCTGTACCTACTACAGTGATTTAGTGTTTTAAGTTTTACAGTGTCTTTCATTGTTCCCATTAGACACTTTCTTTCTACGTAATGTCTAATTTATTTTACAGTGTAGATAGTTTCTGTGTTTCCTACCTGAAAGAAAAGCGAAGGTTGAAAAACTTAAAAACAACCGTATTTGACTTTTACTGTATTTTATTGTT
>JBBDHG010000540.1:90000-122500 GCA_037951165.1 Lophius americanus
CAAATGTAATGTTGCATTTCCTGCAGTCTAGACATAACAGCCAACCTGGCAGAACCAGCGAGGGGAGCGTTTGCGGTTGCTAAGGAGCGGCTGGCACCAGATAGAGATGAAGGAGCAAGTTGAGGCCTTCAGCATCGACTTTTAAACTTATTTACAGCTTTGTGCATCACGGAGGATCGCAAAAACCGCTACAGGTAAAGGTGTGTTTCAGAAAAAAGTTTGTTTTTCATGTGAAATTGTCAATTTTAACGAGATTAGCTCCCCTCTGCTACCATCGCAAAAATCTCTAACGTTAAATCTCTTCGCTGTCTTGGTAAAGCAAGTTCGTAGAAAACTATTTTGTCCATTATTAAGGCGGTTGACGCCTCCTCCGCTTTGACACGTGGTGTCCCCCAGGGCTCCATCCTCGGCCCCTTATCATTTAGCATCTACATGCTGGCGCTGGGTCACTTTATAAACAATCCCGTCACATCTTCCACTCAGACGTAGCGACTCAAAATGAGCTCAACCAAACAGCTGAGCGGGACATCAAAGGATTGAATCCAGTTTCATTTTGACTTCTTTCTTTCTTTTTCTTTCTTTTCCGGCCGTTTTCGACAAATTCCTCCACGTAAACTTTTTCCGGGTCCCTCAAAAGTGCATTTTAATGCCATCTGCTGCACAGTCGTTCCACCGTGAGTGTGTGTGTGTGTGTGTGTGTGTGTGTGTGTGTGTGTGTGTGTGTGTGTGTGTGTGTGTACACCAGTCCCTACCCACCGTTCCACTCAACTACGCCGGAAAAAGAAGATGAAGCAGAGGAGCAGAGGAGCCCAAACAGAAATTATTATTGATTTAATCACATAATCAGCTGCAAACACTTCAGGCCAAGATAGCAAATCCATAATAGCCTCCCCCACATAACCAGCCTTACAAATTTGCCATCAGAGCCCTCTGCGCACACACTGCAAACACGGGAACCAGGGGTCACCTTCAGTCGCAGGGAAAATATTGACGTTCCTAATGCTTCTATATGTTTTTGAGTTAAGCGTTATCAATCACCGATAAGGACCCGATGTCTGTGAAACGTAACTCCTGTGGCAGACGGATTACAAACCGGCTTTTTGTGTTGGGTTTGGGGTTTTTTAGGTCATAATCTAAGCATATGTTTTCAGACAAAAGGGACAGGAAGGTGAAATCAATGGTGTCAGATGCAGAGGAAAAGACTTTGTTGTTTTTTTAAAGGGCTTATTCTCTTTTTCTTTTCTTTTCTTTTTTTTACGTCTATCTACTGGAATAACCCGGTTTTTAATGTTTCTTACGTTCGCCCGTCAGCAAATGACAGTCTCCTCCGAGAAAAACAGTAATAACTGATAACCTTTGACGGGAAACTTGTTTATTTAAGTTGAACGGACTTAATATAACTGTGTTTTAACACTTGATGTCTGTTTACAAATCATAACATTTTGGTCGTTTTACTGTGTATTTGTGTGTTTTTTGTGCGCAAATTTATAGTTTGTGGCAGGATGAACAACTTCACTGTAAAAAGAGAATGTTTGATGAATTAATGAATCTATTAAATGAACATTTTCAACTTAAATACATTCATTAGACTCAAATTCTGTTACTGAGTCTAAGATGTTTGTGATGGATGATGGATGGATGGATGGGTGGATGGATGGATGATGGATGGATGGATGGATGTTTGTATGGATGGATGGGTGGATGGATGGATGATGGATGGATGGATGGATGTTTGTATGGATGGATGGGTGGATGGATGGATGATGGATGGATGATGGGTGGAGGGATGGATGGGTGGATGGATGGATGGATGATGGATGGATGGATGGATGGGTGGATGGATGGGTGGGTGGATGGATGATGGATGGATGGATGGATGTTTGTATGGATGGATGGGTTGGTGGATGGATGGGTGGATGGATGGATGATGGATGGATGATGGGTGGAGGGATGGGTGGATGGATGGATGATGAATGGATGATGGGTGGATGGATGGGTGGATGGATGGATGGGTGGATGGATGGATGATGGATGGATGATGGGTGGAGGGATGGATGGGTGGATGGATGGGTGGGTGGATGGATGATGGATGGATGGATGGATGTTTGTATGGATGGATGGGTTGGTGGATGGATGGGTGGATGGATGGATGATGGATGGATGATGGGTGGAGGGATGGGTGGATGGATGGATGATGAATGGATGATGGGTGGATGGATGGGTGGATGGATGGATGGGTGGATGGATGGATGATGGATGGATGATGGATGGATGGATGGATGGGTGGATGGATGGGTGGGTGGATGGATGATGGATGGATGGATGGATGTTTGTATGGATGGATGGGTTGGTGGATGGATGGGTGGATGGATGGATGATGGATGGATGATGGGTGGAGGGATGGGTGGATGGATGGATGATGAATGGATGATAGGTGGATGGATGGGTGGATGGATGGATGATGGATGGATGGATGGATGTTTGTATGGATGGATGGGTTGGTGGATGGATGGGTGGATGGATGGATGATGGATGGATGATGGGTGGAGGGATGGATGGATGGGTGGATGGATGAGTGGATGGATGGATGATGGATGGATGGATGGGTGGATTGATGGATGGGTGGATGATGGATGGTTGGATGGATGGATGTTTGCATGGATGGATGAATGGATGGATGATGGATGGATGGATGGGTGGATAATGGATGGATGGATGGATGGATGGATGTTTGCATGGATGGATGAATGGATGGATGGATGATGGATGGATGGATGGGTGGATAATGGATGGATGGATGGATGGATGGATGAATGGATGGATGGATGGATGATGGATGGATGATGGATGGATGGATGGATGGATGCCCATTTTGGAAAAATAAAGAAAACATTAATTCACTTTAAATGAATAATTATTGTTTGTAGAGAATTGAAGGTTTGACTGTAGAGGAATTTAAAATATGTGATAAAATGTCATGATCTTTATTTGTTTATTATGAAGTAAAAAGTATCTTGGGATGGAGTTTTAAATATTAGATTTTTCCAAAGTGAAAAAAAATATCTGACCTTTTTATTTTGTGTGAATTAATTATTCATTTTTAGTGATAGTGACTCAAAATGAACAGTTTGACCCGAATCATTAATTTAATTAAACAATTTGGGTGAAATAAATGTCAATATTTTCTTTTTTTAGTAGTTTAGGGACATTTGTGTAAATGTTTGTGTACACAAGATACAGAAATACTGTTTTTTATTTCCGTTCCGTTTCCTGTTTAAAGAGAAACTGTTTCAATTAATAATATCCTGAATGTTTGAACTCCTCCCACCATTAAAACATTTCTACTTCATATTTGCAGTAATTATACCCATACACAAAACCACTTAATTCAAAACGCATTAACGTAATTTAATGAGTTGTGCCTTGATGACAAATGAATTCCTCTACTTAAGTCTAATTATGCATAAATAGAGAATGTATGTAAATACAAGTATCGTTTGAATCAATACAGACACACAAGGAAAGATAATAAGACATCCTTAGAACTAAAACAAAGCCCAGTTCTCACTTTTCTTTAAGACACGTATTCGTTTTGTCAGATTTGTAAAATGAAAAAAGGTTAAAAGTCGTCAATATCTATAAAATATTGTTACTGGTGACAAATATTCCTATTTTTTTGTCACAACTGAACTTGTTTTGAATGGATTGTGTGATTTACAATATCAACACATTCTATCATGCAGGCTTTTAATGTTTTATACCAAAGCTGCTGATAAAACTCATGAATTCATGCTTGAAGAATTATTTAAGAATCATTTCATTCCTTCAAAGTTACAATATTTATATTATTTTCACTTTCATACATAAAAACATCACATTTACTCAACTTGGTTTTATAAATGCTCCCAAAAACTCACCAAATTACATTTATTTTGCATTTACTCAACTTAATTATGTTGTTTCTACTAAATACAGTAATGCTGAGTTTTACTAAATACAACGATTTTATCCCAGAATCTTTTACTGTAACTTTTCTGAAATGTTACAAAAACAACCTCCTTTGTTTTTGTAACTATTTAGAACAACCTCCGTGTTTAATTTACTTAACGCCATTATGTTGAATTCCTTTAAACATATATTTATGTTGACTTTACTAAACTCAATCATGTTTTATTACTTCATACGATGCAGTGATTATTTGGTTATTGAGTTCTTTCAACATAGAAATATCATGTACAACAAACAAGTTCCATGTTTAATTTAAGAAAACACAATTTTATTGACTTTTTTAAACATTCGTAATTATGTTGAATTTACTCGAAACAATTAGTTGGTTCCAAAACCTCGTAATGTTTCATTAATTCATTTCATTTCATTAATATTTCATTCATTTATTCTTTCATTATCTGTAACCGATTATCCTGTTAATTTATCGTCATATTTAACGTGATATTTAACGTGATATTTAACGTGATATTTAACGTGATATTTAACGTGATATTTAACGTGATATTTAACGTCATATTTAACGTCATATTTATCGTCAAATTTAACGTGATATTTAACGTGATATTTAACGTGATATTTATCGTCATATTTAACGTGATATTTAACGTGATATTTAACGTGATATTTAACGTGATATTTAACGTGATATTTCACGTAATATTTAACGTAATATTTAACGTGATATTTATCGTGATATTTAACGTCATATTTAACGTCATATTTACGATCATATTTAACGTGATATTTAACGTGATATTTATCGTCATATTTAACGGGATATTTAACGTGATATTTACCGTCATATTTAACGTAATATTTAACGTGATATTTAACGTGATATTTAACGTGATATTTCACGTAATATTTAACGTCATATTTAACGTGATATTTACCATCATATTTAACGTGATATTTAACGTGATATTTATCGTCATATTTAACGGGATATTTAACGTCATATTTACCGTCATATTTAACGTGATATTTAACGTGATATTTACCGTCATATTTAACGTGATACTTAACGTCATATTTAACGTGATATTTGTCGTCATATTTAACGTCATATTTAAGGTGATATGTAACGACATTATTTTTCGACATTACCCACACTTTCATTCATCTCTAATCCTCAAACTCTCCGGTCGGCGTTATTTCCCCCGACTAGAACGATGACTTCAATTCAGATTGGAACGCTCCCCGAACATCCACCTCAGCGGCGATCATCCATCCAGTTGCCTATCCTTGTCCATCTCCCCCCCGCGCCCCCCCGCCCCCCCCGGCTACAGAAGCCTAATTGTTTACCAAAGGGTTGCGGCTCATTTGCTCCTGGAGATTGGGCCTAATTAACACTAACTTGTCTGAACACAGAGGAGCGCTGTCCACTCCACTTTAATCTAATCTCTACTCTTTCAAAAAATAATGAGATCATTTACACCTCATTAACGAGCGACGTAATGTCCGCCAATTAATCATAATGATTGCTTATCATTTCACTTTGCAATATTATCTCCTCTAATGAAACTGTTCGCACAACTGCCAAGAGCGCCGTAATTGGTCGCCTGAAATCACGCCGGCAGCTCGCCGCGACGTGTGCGAGGTTCTAATGTGCGTGGGTGGGTCGGGGTGGGGCGGGTTCGGGTGTGGGGTGACATCCCTTACCAAGACACGTTTTCATTCTGACACACACACACACACACGTAGTCAGCATGGTGCATTCAGAGGGAATGGGATCGTTCGATACCGGAGTATGTTTGGGGGTTTTCTGGGTTACCCATGGGGACCGACCCACTCATATGGTTCTGGGTTCGATCCAGCGTGTTGGGTTTTGTTTCCGACCCGTAATTAGGAGGGAGTGACGATGTTCTTTGGTTAAAGTAACGGAAATTCTGTTTTTTTTTTACGAATTCATGCTGTTATATGGAAACGGCAGAATTTAACCCATAAGAACCAGAACCATTTGCCTTTAAATGAAAACGATGTGTTTTATAAAATAGACTGCTTAACAACACTTGTGCTTTTTTAAAAATCCTTTTTTGAATTGCTGCCGCTTGTAAGAGATTTAAAAACATTAATTTGAGATTTTAGGTCTTTTTTCGCATATTTTGAAAAGATTAATTAGATTTTAGACAAAAAAACTTTTTTTTTTAACTTAGAGCTCAGATTTTGTTTCGGTTCCACAACATATATCAAAATTGCATTTTTGCTTAGAAATCTTTTAAAATAATAACAATAATATTTTTTTTTATATCACATTGTTCCCAATGTGTCACGCGTTATTAAAGCGTTAAAATGGACCGCACCTATTTGAAGAAATGGTTTTTACCAAATCTTGGGTTAAACCACAATTTTACTTGAAGACAGATGAAAAAAATAAAAAAATAAAATAAAAAATAGCACTGTAAAATGTATAGAAACTTAAATTTAGTGACTGAAAAAAAAAGCTGAAAATCAACATATATGAATTAAAGCTGTATAAAGAGCTTTCCCAAGCATTTCAATGGTTACCGTGGTTACTGATGGGAAACAGGAACGATGGGCATCTTCAACCCTTCACACTATCTCATTATATTTCAGCGAAAGTTGGGTCGAACCAACCCGACCCGTTACACGGCAGCCTCAATCCAGCAATTGAGTTATTAAAACAATCCCATAATGATCCTGCATGATGAATCTGAAGGGTTACTATATCATTCTTTGATTTGTTTTGTTCCTTTGCATCATATCTAGATTGTAAAACAAAAAAAATCTGTATAATTTACGGTAAAATACCGGCAGCTGTTGTTGCCGGAATTTTTTTACTGTAAAAGAATACGGTCACCATCTAGAAGACATTATTTTAAATAACTATGAAAACATTATTTTAAGACTTTTAAGCTAGAAATTAACATTATTTCACAAATATTTACAGTATTTTAAGCATCTTTTTTAAGTCAAATTATGGAATGCTGTTGCTAAAGTGTTACAGTTGTTTATCTACGTTTGACTGCCAGTATTACTGTAAAAAAAATACTTTTACAGTAATCCCTTGATGTGAAACAAGGGAGTTGTTCCTTTAAATTTACAGTAGAAAATCTGTGTTTTCCAGATATTCTGATCAGAAATAAGAAAGTTATTTACTGTTTTTCATTTTTGATAAATCCCCCGATTGTAATTTACAGTATTTTGTGCTTTATTAACTATATAATCGTATCAAGTCGACGTTATATCTGTTTTTTAAACGGTAATTTACTTTAAATCCTTGTACAAGCTGACTTTTTTTTTTTACGGTAAAACTCTGGCATATTTTACTGTACATTTTACGGTTTTTTTTGTACATTTTTTTTTTACAGTGTTTAGACTTCCTTCTGTTTCTTCAAGTCCGAATGAGTTTGGATTAAATTCCATCTCCTGGTGTTTGCTGTCCCGCTCTTTGGCATCAAATCCATCCTAGTGGTGGGTGTTATTGGTTCCGTGGCGTCCACACTGATCCCGGCTTTGTGCCTCCAGCATAAAGTGGAGATTGAAGACCCCCCCTCCAATATCCCGGTGTAATCGTCTACTGTACATCCAACCGGCTGGTCCCGCCTCCTGGAGAGAGCGGCTAAACAGCACCGACAGTGCTGACAATTAAAATGTGGCATCCCTCCCCGGAGTGCGGACCACCTAAAGAGGTCATGCTTTATTGGAGGGAGGAGGGCTGCTCAGTGCCCAGGCTCCCCAGGCTTAAGGGGGGCTTAGGTGCGGATGTCATTTGCTCTTTCTCCCTGGTCAAGAGTGGCTAGCCGCTAATTGTGGCCCCTGGTCTGTGAGTTTAGCTCGTGTCGCCGAGTAGAAAAGACTTGCCCAAATTGAAATCTGAGTGGCGTGTCTGGGCGACGGCGCGGCTTCAACTCCATCACGGACGCAGGAAGAAACGTTTCCTTTTTGAAGCCGATGTCATCATCCAGAAGAAAACTTCAAGTGTCTGATGTCTGGACCGAACTCAACTCTTTTACCTGTCGTCCATATATCCCTCCTAAAAGCCCCGAATCTCCTGCGTTGTACCAGCCTGATTGACCTCCACAAATCAAACATGACTCATTAAACTCGTACACTTGACTCGTTTACGACTTATCGACTTATCTCATGATGAGAAAAGTTTTATAAATAAAAGATAAATCTCCTCCAGTCGATTCATCAGCACCAAAGTTGGTCCAAATCAAATCCACGGTCAGGTAGTTAGGTCCAAATACAGTGTTTTTCATTAAAGAGCCCCCTACTGAGTAAAACATGAACTGCTCGGATAAAATATGATAAAAACAAAGTTGGTCTCCTTGAGTTTATTCGTAGGCATTGAATTTGGACAAAATGGGACCAACTGTTGAGAAATTAGAGCCTGAAACGATTTAGAGATTAAAGCTACCCCTAGTGTTGGAAACATACAACGGACGTTTCCCAAAATCACACCAGTTCTTCCTCGCACTCACCTTTATGCGGCTTTTCAGTTTGAAAATGATCCATGAGTCAGTTTTGGAGTTATCGCGTAAACACGAAGGCTCTCGCGATGTCCTGTTAGAGTAAAACAGGATGGAGGAGGACAGGAGGTTCTGGATGGGTGGAGCTTTAAGGTGAAGCAGGAAAGACTGAGGTGGTCCTGATGCAGGAGGTGTCGGGAGGAGGTTGTTGAGGGTTTTAGAGAGATGAGGCCGAGGAAGACAAAGAGAAGAAACATGGATGTGGTGAAGGAGGACACGGCGGTGTTGGGTGTGAAGGGAGAAAGGATCCGGAGGGCAAGGAGAAACGGAGGAGAAACATCGGCAGCCGCCAAAAGATGATTTCTGCTTTGTGTTTCAGCCTTCAGCCGGACTCTCACCCCCGACACCGAGCCCAGCTCCTCCCTCTTGACGTCAACTCTGATCACATCCCAGAACTATGAAATAATTAAAACAGATTTTTAGTTCTGAGGCAGACATTTAACATTTAACCAGCTCCGCTAGTAGCCTACTCCCCCCCCCCCCCCCCCCCCCCTCTAAAGCCGACTAACATCTGGCCTCCTGACCACAGTTTGAAAAGACAATCTGCGTTCACTCTGGGTCGGGGTATTTATCGTCTCCGCCTCGGATCAACAGTGACATAAACATGACAACCAGACCGGAGAAGTTAATGTTCAGCTCTTTTACGCAGCGCTGTGACGCAGGATGAAGTCATGGACGCTGGTGGGAATGTTTTCCAGCCTCAGCTTCAACCTCATTAGGGCATCGTTAAGTTTGATTGAGAGACTGAAGCATTACCAGAAAAACTAGTCCCACGCCGGCGTCCCCAGATAGAAAGGTATGTCCCTGCAAAGCCCCCAATCACCTGCGTTGTACCAGCTCCTCAACTTAAATGCGACTCATCAATAATCTCAAAACAGACCATAGTGACTCAACCTAAGTGTTTCTATGATGTCATCAGTCTGTTCTAGGATCAGATCCCATAGTGACTCAATGATGAAGATAAATACAGTTAACTAGTTTTTCTGAGCTCAGGAATAAAACCAAACTTCAGGATTTAGCTAAATTTTGACAGAATTGGACGGAATGCTGGGAATTTAAGAGAAACTATGTTTTCCATAAAAAGCTCCTCCTAATGAGTAAAATATGGACTATTATAGTGAAATACTGTAAATGCAAGACAGATCTTCTCGTTTAGAATCATATGAGCCTAATGTGAAGTAAATCAGAACGATAGTTTTGAAGCTATGTCTTAAAAAAATTCCCTTTAGTGAGTAAAACTTCAACTTTTAGAGTAAAATACAATAAATTCAAGATAAATATCCTCATATGAACAAATTTGCATCGAAATCGACCAAACGGTTAAGAAATTAGGGCCGAGAAGTTTACGGAATAAATATCCCCCTAGTGGTAGAAATACACAACCAACCTTTCCCAAAATTATTCCAGTTCTTCCTCGTACCAAAGTCTATGTGGGTATAAAATTGGAAAATGATCCTTGAGATTATTTTTAAGTTATCGCATTAACGTGAAGGAACCTTTCAGTGCTATAACAACAATAATAAAAATCACGATAACCTTAAACCCCGCCTCCATATCTGTATACAAACGTTCTAAAATCTTTATACGTAAAGTTCAGTCGTTTATATGTCGCCTATATTATTTATATGAGGTGCATGACCTCATGTTTCCTGCTGTTTCCTGTTTCCCGCCTCATTTGTGACACAGACGTTGACATAAAAACAGGCCAATCCGTCTAATGGCGATTGGAAAGGCGTCAATCACGAACCTTTAAATCTAATACAAAACTTACATACATGTGCAAAACTTTGGCGTAAAAAACATTCTATCAGCAGAATCCTCGCCACACCATCAATCCTCTCCTCTCATCTCAACTTCCTGCTCCTCGGTGCCGAGCTACAGCTGTCAGCTCCTCCCCGGCTTATTAAAGGAGTCAAACGCCCGCCGCCGCCATAACCAGGCGCTGATATGATTTATGCTCTCCCCCAAGACCCCTGTAATGAACAGAGGTGTATGCTGGGAAGCCCTGTACATGTAACCTCCGCGCGCTCAGAGGACAGCCCCGCTGTAATATGATAAGTGCCGTGTCGATAGGCTGCATGATATGCTAATCATACTAAAACACGCCGCCTCAGGCGCTCCCCTTGTTTGTTTATGAAGGCTTGACCTGAGGGAGAGCAATAATCGGCTTTTCTCTGAACCCTCTAACCCCGCGGAGCCGAGGGAACCGCCAATCACACACATCTGAGTCCAGCCCCCCCACAGCCCACCGCCCCTCTCTCTCCCTCTCTCTCTCCCTCTCTCTCTCTCTCCCTCTCTCTCTCTCTCTCTCTCTGACTGCGTTCTGCCACAACCTGCGAGCTGGAATGGCAGATTTATGCAAACAGCGGCGTGGGTCCGTGTTCCGGCCCACATTCGTCCGGGGCGCCGTCAGGCACTCAATCATTAAACTCATTATTAATTTGGACTCATGTAAACAAAATGTCAACATGAGGGCGACTCCACTGTTTCCTCAGCTCGGTAAATAACCCCCGACCCCAAGGACCCGATTTATTGAACATATTATAAACTTATTATACATATATAATATATATCATATATATATATATACATATATATATGATATATATATAGACTTCTTATAGCCCCACAGTCTAACCCTTCTATGTGAAATAGCTCTTTGAGATTTGATCCAAATGTAAAATGCGTTATAAATAAAATGTATTATTATTATTAAACAAAAATACATTTTAAAAAAAGTATTAAATGTGTGGATTTACAATTATGCTGCATTTTTTATTCCAAGCCTTGCTTATTAATAATAAAGATTAATGAACAGTGTTAAAACAACGTATGTCGCCGCGACACCTCAGAAATAGCCGTAATAGAAAGAATTCAAATATTCCTGAATTACAATTAAATCGTTTTTTGAAGTGTATAAAAATAAATAAATAAATAAATAAATAAATAAATAAATAAATAAATAAATAAATAAATAAATAAATAAATAAATAAATAAAGAATATATGATCAAATAATACTGATTTGTATTAATAATTATGAATCTTTTATAAATCACATTTTTTCTCCCACATAGTGAAATGACCTCTCAGCTTTAAGCCTCTCCCTGTGGGCGGAGCCTGTGAAGCTCCCGGGAAAAATGTTTTCGCTTCCCCCAAATTTAATTTAATGAAATTTAATTTAATGACAAGTTATGAAAAGACATTTGTTCAAGATCGATTTTTGTCTCAAAAGAATATTTTAGTTTTTTAACCCAGCTGATTTTAAGAATCTATCCCTGTTTAATATTTAATAATCATTCTTATTATTTTTCTTTTGAGTCAAAGAAATACGATGAATTCTCAGGAACAAGGCTCTTTTATTTAACTTTCTTTTAATTCCTTTTTCTATTTCCGAATAAAAATATATTCAAACCTTGAAAATTATAAATACTTACTATTTGACGACTTAGATTAACATGAGCTAAATTAATACAACAATAATAATAATAACAACAATCATAATATAGATTGATTGTGATCATAATACAAATAATAATAATATTAAGCATATTTAATAATTATAAAAAAAAAATCATAATCATAATATTTAATAATAATATTAATGAAATAACTATAATAATAATAATAATAATAATGATAATAATCAGAATAGATAGAAAACTTCTTTTAAACATTTCTGAGTATATCAAAATGTACTTATATTTACTTTTAATTGCAATTTATTTTACGGCCCATGGCCTATTATATTTTATTTCACATTATTGAACAAACAATTATTTCAACAAACTTAATAAAGAAAGAATTTCTGAATTTCTTTCTTTCAAAATAAATAAACTATGTTGATCTAATTTTACTTACTTGTGTTTGGTTAAAAAAAAAATAATTCGTTAGGATTGTTTAGACTTTGTTTCTTTGATTTGTTCCGACTTTTGAGTCGCTTCAACTTAATTATTTAATTTAATTTCCACCACATTTACTCGGGTTGATTTTACCGACTGTCTTCGAATCCCTCCAACTTAAATGAAGCAAGTTGGCTCAAAATAATTCCTTTTTGTTAAAAAAAACTCCCCAAAAACGATTTAATCAAGTTTAAAGTCTCTCCAAGATTAAATTGAATTTAATCCAAGAATACCTTTTGAGTTCAATCTTAAACTTGGCTTACGTTGTACGACTTTTGAGTCGTGGCCGTTTGATTTTAACTCAAACTGTACGAATCAAACGTTTGAGGAAGCTCACGTTTGGTGTGCTAACGCTGAACGACCTGCAGCCTGTTGTCGCTATTTATCATTTACAATAAAGTTTTGTTTGAAGCTCCAAAGCAGAAATTTAGTTTGTTAGCAACATGCTAACAAGACAGAAACGGGCTGTCTTGATTATCTCTGTCACGTATCTGGACTCGTAGGTGTCTAAAGCATTGCGGACAGTCTTTCTGGTCTGTATAGCAGAGAGAATTGTGGGTAAGCGAGCTCCGTTTGACTGTATAGAGTGTTAGCTTGATAGCTAGCAACGCTCTGACAGCTTTGAACCTCTCTTACTCTACCTCTCTTATTAGCCACAAACTTCACTTTCAACTTTATGACTACTTATTACTTAGTATTTTTGTGTCACCATGGCAACTCAGACGCCCCGCCCCTTCTCACGGGCGCAGCGAGAAAAGAAGGCGCTGATGTTAGCCGATCGAGTTGAGACAATGCAGAAATTCTGACATGCCAGAAAAACTTTCGATCGTCTGACCACTGTATGGGGGCTGCTTATCGGCCGTCGTCACCACGTGTATACTGCGCCACAAACGACAAACAAGCGACGCCATCAGACCTGAAGCTCATTTACAAGTGTGTGATGTCATCCAACACCCCAGAATCACAGACAACCCGTCACAGCAGTTGTTTTCAACGCGTTCATTTAGAAAAAACGCTAAAAAACGCAAAACCGGTCCTACTTCCTGCTTTACGCGTACGATACTAGAGAAGAGACCCTGATATCAGAGTCTTTCAGCTTCAGCTTTTCTTGTCTTTGACTTTGAGCGTCGGGCTATAGATTGGTTTGTCGTGAGTCCAGCTGTCGTCTCGCTGCAAACATGAGGCTGAGTAAATGTTTTCAGCACAAAGAGAAGCTCCTCTGAACGTCTTCTGGATGTAAGAGATGGAATGTATATCCCTTTTATAAGGCTTTATCGGCAAAAAAAAAAAGACTTAGCCCATGCTAACTTTTGCTAGATTTAAGCCTAGCTTAAATAAAGCCTAGCCTATTACAGAAGCAGCTTGTATTTATCCGTACAGTCTCATATTCAAAGTATTAAAACAAGTGCAAATGTGCAGAGGGGCGTGAATCCGAGCCCAGACCCGGCATCTGTGAGACGGGTCACAAAGGTTTGTTTGTGTGCCTCAATCCCTCTTCCTCATGAAAGCAGACACTTACTTGAAAAAAAAAAAAAACTTCTCTTTTTTTCAGGGAAACACTCTAAACCAACATCCTGGGTATAAATTTGCAAAATGTAATACAGGCCTGATTGTGCGTCAAGTGGATGTGGGGCGCATACGAATGGACCCTGTACCCCTTCATCTCCCCTCCTCCAAATACTCTTCCTGCCCTCCTCCTCCTCTTCAGATCCTCTCCTCTCTGATGGATCCAAGTACAGTATCCTTCAGAACTATCGGCACCCTTTAAAAATAAAACGCACTAAAAGTGTCTTTATTTTCTATAACCATGATGTTTAATTCAAATGACATCATTTTACTCAAGTTACCAGAAACACTTCCTGTTTGACTGGGGTATAAATATGAGGTGACACAGGCCTGATTCTCTCTGAGGTTCTTCATCATGATGAAGACCAGAGAACACAGCAATGAGGAGCAAAGAAAAATAGAAGAGCTGCACAAATCTGACAATGGAGACAAGAACATCTCTCAGCAGTTCAAAGGTCAGTTTGAACAGTTAGATGAATAATGAAGAAGTTTAAAGAGACCGGAGATGTTAGACATCAACCTGGAAGAGGACGTGTCTGCAAACTGACCCCACACACTGTGAGGAGGATGGTTGGACTGGATAAAGACTCTCCAAGGTTCACAGCTAAAGAGGTCAGAGGTCAGCTAGAACTTCAGGGTCAGAAAGTCTCCCTAACCACCATCAGATGGCGCCGACACCAACACCAGCTGTTTGGGAGGGCAGCAAGAAAAAAGCCTCTGCTGTCGCCCACACACAAGCTAACGCTGCTACAAGCTAACGCTGCTACAGTTTGACAAACACCACTGGGACTTTCACTGGAACAAGGTCAAAGGTCAGATGAGACCAAAGTAGAGCTTTCTGATGACAAACATCAAAGGTGGAGTAGCAAGAAAGTAAAAGAGAAAAACCCCTCTTATCCACTTCGAAGTCTGGTGGTGGATCTCTGATGCTGTGGGGCTGTTTTTCTTCCAAAGGTTCTGGTCATCTTGTTAAGACATGGTTCCATGGACTCCATCAAACACCAGCAGATACTGGATGAAGACCTAAAAGCCTGTCAGGAACCTTAAAGTGGGTCGTGGTTGGACCTTCCAGCAGGACAATGTTCTGAAGATCACCTCAACATCAACCCAAGAACGGTTCAGAGGTCACAGAATAAAGGTTCTGTCATGACCATCCCAGTCACATGACCTGAACCCACCAGAACATCTATGAGATGTGCTGAAAGGAGAGTCCACCAGCGTGGACCTCAGAACCTGAAGGAGGTGGAGAGGTTCTGTGTGGAGGAATGGTCTCAGATCTTCTCCATGTGTCCTCAGACCTCGTCACAGACCACAGAAGGAGACTCAGGATGTTATCGTAGCAAAAGGGGGCGGGGCTAAATGTTAAATGTAGGGCGCCTGAAACAGTTGTGGCCCACATATTAGTTTTTTTCTGTTTTTTTTATTTTAACTTGATTAAAATGTTGAGAGTTTTAAAATGATTTGAATTCAAACAATGAAACGTAAAGCGTAAACTAACGTTAAGCTTGCAGCATCAGAGTGAGGCTGAGGCGGCGAGAGAATGAACGGAACAAACGAAGCCTTGGCACCGACACCGGGTCAGCCAGAAGTCCCTCGCAGGCCCGGCCCGCGGTACCAGGCCTTCCCCTGAATTCTAATGACACTCTTATTCACAGTCTGAGCCGACTGGAGTATTAAAACTCACAATTTGCACCTGAATGCTGATATAATCCTGCAAATATTAACTCCATTAAAAAGTGGCCCGTTTAGAGGGACAAGGCCGTCTTTGTGTCGGGCTTTATGTATATTTATCAAGGCGCTAAAAGAACCAGAGAGATGGGCGGGGGGGGTGAAGGAGTGATGACGGGGGGAGGGGGGGCAGACTTTCCAACTGTTTACATGTTAATTTAAAACTTAATAGCCCTTGTCCTGGAACTATTTATACAGGAAATGCAAATCAATTTTTTCTGCTTTTGTCGTGGCCGTTTTCACAGACACTTGACCATTGATGGAAAAAATGCAAATGAATGAGCGCATGGAAAGTTTTGTGACGAAATTATGCAGCTAGATTTGAGTGACAGGTTACATTTTTGCTGTTATGATGACGATTTATCTTAATTCCATCTCCTGCCCTGGATTGACCTTTTATTTTGAAAGGGCGAGTTACTGCAGATTAAATTTGACGAAATGTTTTTCACTATAAATGCTTGGCTGCGCTTAGATGGAATCTTATTGGTAACTGGATCCCAAGGGGGAGGAGCTAAAACTCTTTTCAGACTGTTATTCGATTGAATCCTTGAAAGAAAGAATAAAAAGTTTAAGAGCTCTAGTCAAGTTGTTGTTGTTACCATGGGAACAATGTGCTTTTATTCTGAAGTGCTGTTACAGGTGTCGTCATTAAGATAATTATACATGAATTATGTGTCTTTTCTGTACATATTTATGTATATATATATATGTATGAAGTACAGTTTAGAATGCGTGGAGTTTATTTGTATTGTATTTAGCTTTTTTTTGCATCATTTAATGACCTCAATGAAAAAAAAAAGACAAAAGACAAAGAAATTATTTCTTTGCATATTTTATTTAATCTATTGATCTACCCTAGATTCTACATAAAATAACACATTTTTGGTCAATCATGTTTTAAACGGCAATAAAAAATATTTTAAAGATTATTGTATGATGAAATGTCACATTTCACAGGAAAATAAAATAAAAAAGTAATTTAAATGACATTAGCTCCGCCTTTAAGTGACAAATCTTCTATTATTCTAACTATTAGACACTTTTTCTGGTCGTATCAAGTTACATAATTAGTTTTGTATGTCTGCACATCTACCAATCAATAGCAAATATTAATGCTCTCTTCTCATTGGCCCCTTTAACCCGCTGGCGTCCCCCAGGGCTCCATCCGTGGCCCCTTACTCTTTAGCATATACATGCTGCCTCTGTGCCACATTATAAACAGGTTTAATCAAACTTTTCAATAAGAAATAAAGACTCAAACCAAAGTGTTGTGCAGGAGATTAAAGGCTTTTAATAACTTTTATAGAAAATATAATACAGGTGGTCAATTCTTTACTTTTCCCTTAATTTTGTTCAGAAAAAAAAGAAGAATAAAGAAAAATCCTCCCAACTAGAGCCCAACCCACGAGAGCCTGACATCTATCGTGTTCACATTATTGAAAATAAACAAAAACGACTTTAAATATAGATGCTGCTTTTCAGATTAAAAGCATCCTGACGAGCGTTGTTGACGGAGACGGGCTTTTTTCTGAAGAAGCCACTCGGGGTGAATACTTTGGGTTGTTGTAATGTGGTATAACTTGTTGTATTTGTTGTATTTCTAAAGATGTGATTGGCTGCTATTTCAGCGAGGTCTCCCTCGTAAAAGAGATTTTTGATCCCGGCGAGACTTCCTGGTTAAACAAAGTTAATTACATAGAATTATCAAATGTTGTAAATGAAACCAGATCTTTACTTTTCTATAAGATGTCAAAATAGTTAGACATTACGGTAAATTACAGTTCATGGGCCATCGTGTGTGTGTGTGTGTGTGTGTGTGTGTGTGTGTGTGTGTGTGTGCTTTCCCACAAATCCTTTCACTGTCCTTTCACTAGAAATGCCCTCCACCCCCACCCCACCCCACCCCCGCATTGGGGAGTAAGGGGGGCATATAGGATATGTGTGCTGTCAATCACTGCTGGGATGTTTGAATTCGGTCATCTGAGGCCTTTAGACCAATCGCAGAGCGGACCAAAATTAAAGATGGAGTCCAAATTGGAATTAAACTGTCGATTTTTAATTTGAGGTATTATGATAATTTTATTCTTATTTTCTAGAATTTTGAACAAACCAACGGGATAAAAAAACGATTAAATTCAAAATGGATCAGCATAAATTCTTTTTGTGTTTCCCTCTTTATCAGTTTTGCAGAATCATTTCCAATAAAACATTTTTTTTTCATGAATAACAACCAAAAAACTTTATTTTACAAGTTAAGAATTGAATCTAAAATCAATCGTTTTTTTTTAAGCATCAACAAAAATGAACTTTAAACGTTTTTCTTAAAGGCCGAACTAATTTACAAATTTCAGTCTTCTGTCGAAATGAAACAGTAAAAGTATAAAACAGACACGTTTATCATTTATCGTTCTTAAAAGAGATTTATCAACTGCATCTCCTCCCGTTCTCCGTAGCACCTCCTCCAGGGATCACTGTAGAAGAGTGAGCGGTTGACCGCTGATGACAGGAGGAGCAGAGCGGACTGACGTGCCGGCTACCGCAGTGCATTCTGGGATTTGTAGTATCTGTGGTGTTTGTGTTGTACACCAGCGGGACCGTTATTATAAAAATTGAATATGGTCTGGCGGGCCGGATATAATTGTTGGGCGGGCCGGTTTTGGCCCGCGGGCCTCGAGTTTGATACGAGGTTGCTTTCAGAATGTGGAACGGCGAGATGCAAAATGTGGTCACGCTCAGATGAAGTAGCCACTGGTCAGGAGTCCAAAGTGCAGGAATGCGTCTGATGAAATGTAACAATGCCCCCCCCCCCGTCTCCTCACTCGCCCCTCCTCTCTCTCTGTGAGTGAATGGGTGAGTGTGTTTTATGTTTGGAGTGCCGCTGCTCGACGGCAGAGTTTTTTTCATGTTTGCCTCATTATGTCCCGTTTTTTTTTTGTTTTTGTTTTTTGTGCTGATTGATTTTCAGGCGGATTTGATTGAATTAAAGAAAATAAAATAAAATAAAATGTCATTACTTCAGCTCTACCCTTCAAAGGCTTCTTCTTTTTTTTTGTTTTAATACCCGTGTCAATAAGTGATAAAACATCTTTTCAGCATGAGTGCATGTTGTTGTCCTTCTGTTTTGAGGCGCAGGAGAAGAAGACAAGGTCTCCTGGAGTGAATAGGACACCAATTAATTATAAAGTCGTTGTCGGAGCCTCAAACCTTCTGATGTGACTTAAATGTAAACCGGAGTGCGACACTCTTATCCTAAAGCAATTTGTGAGGATCCACTCAGGAATGATCTGATTACCGTTGGTTTCAAGTTTGATATAAATAAATATGGAGCTCAGAAAATCCTCAGTGACTGTGAAGATGATGAGGAACTCTTCAACTCCTCTGGATAATGTACTTCTGTAAGTGAGCGAGTCATGAAAGAGTAACTTCTGAAGAAGTAATGTGTAATAAATGACTTATTACTGCTTTATTACTGCAGCCTTTATGTTCCTATGGTATTAGAGTTATATTCTAATAATGTTTAGAAGCTCAACAAACCCTCCTGTTGTTTTTATTAACGTAAATTAATACATTATTCCTGAGTGATGTCTCACTCTGTCATCAGTCACTGATGGACTATCTATCGATCTATCGATCTATCTATCTATCTATCTATCTATCTATCTATCTATCTATCTATCTATCTATCTATCTATCTATCTATCTATCTATCTATCTATCTATCTATCTATCTATCTATCTATCTATCTATCTATCTATCTATCTATCTATCTATCTATCTATCTATCTATCTATCTATCTATCTATCTGTCCATCTGTCTATCTATCTATCTATCTATCTATCTATCTATCTATCTATCTATCTATCCATCTATCTATGTTTGGATTAAGTTTAGATCAGGTTAAGATTAGATTAGACATGATGAATCCTACTATGGCGACGCCATGACCCGCTCTGCCTCCACTGGCCCAGTATGACAACGTTAAACTGTAAAGGTCAAAGTTCACTCTGTGAGGAGAAGCATCATCAACATGAAGAGCCAATCAGAGGCCAAAGAGGGCGGGACATGGCATCACCAGTAGAATCTGGGACTTTGATTGGCATTGGTCCACTCTGTCTAGTTACTACAGTATTAGTGTGTGTGTGTGTGTGTGTGTGTGTGTGTGTGTGTGTGTGTGTGTGTGTGTGTGTGTGTGTGTGTGTGTGTGTGTGTGCCGGCGCGGGCCGGCGGCGATCCATCCATTGTGTTCAAATATCATAAACTGATGGCTGAAGCCCCGCCCCTCCTCCTCCGGCGCCACATGAAATTATTATTTATGTGTTTGCAGAGCCGCGGCGAGACAATTAGTCATATTCACATGCCGAAATTAATTGAGAGAGATGCGGGAGATAAAGGGCCGGAACAAAGACGCCGTTTTGTCACTCGCTTCCATCTGACAGCGATAATTAGAGACGTGGAATTGAAATTCATCACCGGGGGGTCCGGACCCTATTTTCTCTTTCACTCTTCTCCCCCTTCTGTTTCTTTTGTTTTCCTGTTTGTCATCATTTTTGGACCCGGTTCTTTCTTCCTGACCGCTAAAAGCAGCATCTTCCTCAGCATCTTCCTCAGCTTTACGCATGGCGTCCGCATGGCGTCGGCATAGGTCATAGGTTCCGGCCCCCCGTGACCCCGAGCAGGATAAGTAGTAACAGATAAAGAACAAGCGTCCACCTGTTTATCATTCTTTTCAGCCTACCTTCTATTCACACTTTTATTATTATGATTATTCTTTATCCGGAGCCGGTAGTCCTCGGGGGCGGAGCCTATCCCAGCTGACGTTGCGCGAGAGGCGGGGCCAATACAAAGAGACAGACGAGCATTTATTTTCAAACTTTATACAACCTATAGACCTTTGTGCGAGGAAGAACAGGATTGATTTCGGAAAAGGTCCGTCGCATATTAGCTGGAGGTTTATCTCCAACAGTTAACGGGTCAGAATTTCTCAACCGTCGGTCCGATGGGTCCAGATTCGTTGCATATGAATCGTCTCCAGGAGATCTATCCTGTATACGATTAACCATCTAAGATTTATTTATATCGTGTGGTTATTTTTCTTTTCTCTTCTATTCACGTTTGATTCTGAAACGGTCGGGTTCTGTTGTGCTGAGACTGGATCTCCCCTCGTCCGTGTCCCGGCGGCGGCGCCGGCGGCGTCAGAGAGGAACACGTGATGGAAGAAGCTGCGGTTGCTGTGGAATTATGGGTTATGTCACCTTTCACCACAGAACTAGAAGAGGCCCCTCATAGTTCCCCCCCCTCACATGAGAAACCGCCGCCGTCATGTTTCTCACAGCTGAGTGAGACAGACACCGCAGATATAGAAGAGAGTAGAAGAGAACTGACTGTTGGACAGCACAACCCGGGGAACAGACAGGAACAGAACCGAATAGACTGGATAGAACAGAACCGAATAGACCAGATAGAACA
Organism: Lophius americanus; assembly: GCA_037951165.1. Taxonomy (NCBI): domain Eukaryota; kingdom Metazoa; phylum Chordata; class Actinopteri; order Lophiiformes; family Lophiidae; genus Lophius; species Lophius americanus. The sequence goes on from JBBDHG010000540.1 coordinate 111,168, forward strand.
GAACCGAATAGACTAGATAGAACAGAACCAAATAGACTAGATAGAACAGAACCGAATAGACTAGATAGAACAGAACCGAATAGACTAGATAGAACAGAACCGAATAGACTAGATAGAACAGAACCGAATAGACTAGATCAAGTAGAACCGAATAGACTAGATAAAGTAGAACCGAATAGACTAGATAGAACAGAACCGAATAGACTAGATAGAGTAGAACCGAATAGACTAGATAGAACAGAACACAATAGAGAAGAACAGAACCGAATAGACTAGATAGAACAGAACCGAATAGACTAGATAGAGTAGAACCGAATAGACTAGATAGAACAGAACCGAATAGACTAGATAGAACAGAACCGAATAGACTAGATAGAACAGAACCGAATAGACTAGATAGAACAGAACCGAATAGACTAGATAGAACAGAACCGAATAGACTAGATAGAACAGAACACAATAGAGAAGAACAGAACCGAATAGACTAGATAGAACAGAACCGAATAGACTAGATAGAACAGAACCGAATAGACTAGATAGAGTAGAACCGAATAGACTAGATAGAACAGAACCGAATAGACTAGATAGAACAGAACCGAATAGACTAGATAGAACAGAACCGAATAGACTAGATAGAGTAGAACCGAATAGACTAGATAGAACAGAACCGAATAGACCAGATAGAGTAGAATACAATAGTAGAGAAGAACAGAACCTCATAGACTAGATAGAACAGAACCTCATAGACTAGATAGAACAGAACCGAATAGACCAGATAGAGTAGAACCGAATAGACTAGATAGAGTAGAACCGAATAGACTAGATAGAACAGAACCGAATAGACCAGATAGAACAGAACCGAATAGACTAGATAGAACAGAACCGAATAGACTAGATAGAACAGAACCGAATAGACTAGATAGAACAGAACCGAATAGAATAGATAGAACAGAACCGAATAGACTAGATAGAACAGAACACAATAGAGAAGAACAGAACCGAATAGACTAGATAGAACAGAACCGAATAGACTAGATAGAACAGAACCGAATAGACTAGATAGAACAGAACCGAATAGACTAGATAGAACAGAACCGAATAGACTAGATAGAACAGAACCGAATAGACTAGATAGAACAGAACCGAATAGACTAGATAGAACAGAACCGAATAGACTAGATAGAGTAGAACCGAATAGACTAGATAGAACAGAACCGAATAGACTAGATAGAACAGAACCGAATAGACTAGATAGAGTAGAATACAATAGTAGAGAAGAACAGAACCTCATAGACGATATAGAACAGAACCGAATAGACTAGATAGAGTAGAACCGAATAGACTAGATAGAACAGAACCGAATAGACTAGATAGAACAGAACACAATAGAGAAGAACAGAACCGAATAGACTAGATAGAACAGAACCGAATAGACTAGATAGAACAGAACCGAATAGACTAGATAGAACAGAACCGAATAGACTAGATAGAACAGAACCGAATAGACTAGATAGAACAGAACCGAATAGACTAGATAGAACAGAACCGAATAGACTAGATAGAACAGAACCGAATAGACTAGATAGAGTAGAACCGAATAGACTAGATAGAACAGAACCGAATAGACTAGATAGAGTAGAACCGAATAGACTAGATAGAACAGAACCGAATAGACTAGATAGAGTAGAACCGAATAGACTAGATAGAACAGAACACAATAGAGAAGAACAGAACCGAATAGACTAGATAGAACAGAACCGAATAGACTAGATAGAACAGAACCGAATAGACGATATAGAACAGAACCGAATAGACTAGATAGAACAGAACCGAATAGACTAGATAGAACAGAACCGAATAGACTAGATAGAGTAGAACCGAATAGACTAGATAGAGTAGAACCGAATAGACTAGATAAAGTAGAACCGAATAGACTAGATAGAACAGAACACAATAGAGAAGAACAGAACCGAATAGACTAGATAGAACAGAACCGAATAGACTAGATAGAGTAGAACCGAATAGACTAGATAGAACAGAACACAATAGAGAAGAACAGAACCGAATAGACTAGATAGAACAGAACCGAATAGACTAGATAGAACAGAACCGAATAGACTAGATAGAACAGAACCGAATAGACTAGATAGAACAGAACCGAATAGACTAGATAGAACAGAACCGAATAGACTAGATAGAACAGAACCGAATAGACTAGATAGAACAGAACCGAATAGACTAGATAGAGTAGAACCGAATAGACTAGATAGAACAGAACCGAATAGACTAGATAGAACAGAACCGAATAGACTAGATAGAGTAGAATACAATAGTAGAGAAGAACAGAACCTCATAGACGATATAGAACAGAACCGAATAGACTAGATAGAGTAGAACCGAATAGACTAGATAGAACAGAACCGAATAGACTAGATAGAACAGAACCGAATAGACTACATAGAACAGAACCGAATAGACTAGATAGAGTAGAACCGAATAGACTAGATAGAACAGAACACAATAGAGAAGAACAGAACCGAATAGACTAGATAGAACAGAACCGAATAGACTAGATAGAACAGAACCGAATAGACTAGATAGAACAGAACCGAATAGACTAGATAGAACAGAACCGAATAGACTAGATAGAACAGAACCGAATAGACTAGATAGAACAGAACCGAATAGACTAGATAGAGTAGAACCGAATAGACTAGATAGAACAGAACCGAATAGACTAGATAGAGTAGAACCGAATAGACTAGATAGAACAGAACCGAATAGACTAGATAGAGTAGAACCGAATAGACTAGATAGAACAGAACACAATAGAGAAGAACAGAACCGAATAGACTAGATAGAACAGAACCGAATAGACTAGATAGAACAGAACCGAATAGACGATATAGAACAGAACCGAATAGACTAGATAGAACAGAACCGAATAGACTAGATAGAGTAGAACCGAATAGACTAGATAGAACAGAACCGAATAGACTAGATAGAACAGAACCGAATAGACTACATAGAACAGAACCGAATAGACTAGATAGAGTAGAACCGAATAGACTAGATAGAACAGAACACAATAGAGAAGAACAGAACCGAATAGACTAGATAGAACAGAACCGAATAGACTAGATAGAACAGAACCGAATAGACTAGATAGAACAGAACCGAATAGACTAGATAGAACAGAACCGAATAGACTAGATAGAACAGAACCGAATAGACTAGATAGAACAGAACCGAATAGACTAGATAGAACAGAACCGAATAGACTAGATAGAACAGAACCGAATAGACTAGATAGAGTAGAACCGAATAGACTAGATAGAACAGAACCGAATAGACTAGATAGAGTAGAACCGAATAGACTAGATAGAACAGAACCGAATAGACTAGATAGAGTAGAACCGAATAGACTAGATAGAACAGAACACAATAGAGAAGAACAGAACCGAATAGACTAGATAGAACAGAACCGAATAGACTAGATAGAACAGAACCGAATAGACGATATAGAACAGAACCGAATAGACTAGATAGAACAGAACTGAATAGACTAGATAGAGTAGAATACAATAGTAGAGAAGAACAGAACCTCATAGACAATATAGAACAGAACCGAATAGACTAGATAGAGTAGAACCGAATAGACTAGATAGAGTAGAATACAATAGAATAGATTAGAACAGAAGAGAATGGAATACAATAGAAATAGAACAGAAATAGAAAAGAAAATAATAGAACCAAACAGAATTGAAAACAGAATAGAATAGAATAGAATAGAAAAGATTAGATTAGAATACAATACAATACAATACAATACGATATAATAGAATAGATTACAATATAATACAATAGAATGCAATATAATGTAATGTAATATAATAGAATACAAGAGAATACAAGGGAAAAAAATACAATAGAATAGAATACAATAGAGTAGAAAAGAAAACCTTTGTCGTCGTACTTGTACCTGGAACAGGTATTAAAGCGGCATTCATTTTGATGAATGTGTAAATGTGTTTGCGTCTGCTTTTAATGCAGCACTTCAGCTTTTTTTGACTCAGCATGTCTGCAGTAAAGGAAGAGATGGAACATATGTCTTCCGTGGTGGATTTCTATTTTATTATTCCATTTCCAACGGCATGTTCAGAGAATCAGCTGATGTTTATATAGTCGAACATCTAAACGTCGTCTTTCAGGCCGATACTTTCCAGCTTAAATGACCAGAAATGGTCCCAAAGGAACGTTAGAGTCCAGTTTTCATGTCCCAAACAGCCTCACGTCAAAGATTCCTCTCTGGGAAAGGAAAAACAAGTGCGGGGGCGAAGAAGTGAAGATGGAACATGTTTGCGAGGAGGGGAAGGAAGGCAGGATGGAGATATGAATTGAACCGGAAAGAGCCTCTTGTCTAATGCTTGCCACATTTGCTCTTGAATGAAGGTCTAATTACCCATCGGTATTTGGTGCCAGTGTTCCCAGGTCCCAGCAGCCCCTGGGCCCGAGCAGGCACAGAGGATCCAGAGCCAGCTGCCTCCCAAACACTAGCAGGTAAACAGGCCAGGCTAATAGTCCTACCACAAGGGAGCCAGATGAAAGAGCAGGAAACTGCTGCCAGGAGCACTGGAAGGATTTATATGAAGACAGGCGAGAGATGCACGGATGTAGCGGCGGCCAAATCCACCTAAACACAAGTTACCTACCTGCGTGTGTGCTGAGGAGAATCCCACTTTTAATACCACAGATAAACCTTTATGAGCTGAATCCTGGCCATTAAACGATAGATAATAGCATCAAGATGACGGAGACAGACGCAGAGCCGCGTCACGGCCGAGATGTGTGAAGGCTGTGTGCGGGTGCAGATCTAGGATATATATATCTATCTTTATGTTGCTGTTGTTTTTATTTTGTTCTGTTTTTGTTTGTTTTTTTACTTTGGGGTGAGAAAACGCTACTGAGCCCCCGTGGTGTCAGTTTAAGAAGAAAAAATAAAATCCATCTGTAAATCTGAACCCTCGGTTTAAAACATCCGTTCCCTCAAACTATAAACTATAAATCACATAAAACATGATATTTGTGCAGATTGACACACTTGCCTTTAAATACAAGCACATAATTGATCGTAGTCTTTATCTAATAGCTAGATTTTGGGCGTCATATCCTCCTACTTTGGTAAAAAAAAAAAAATTCTCTCTATATAATTAATCTGCCCCTTCAAAATAAAATACATGTGTCGCTTTTAGAGCTGCAACTAACTAATTAATTTAGTTATTGGTTCATCTTGGTGCCAAAAATGTCCTCGAATGTTGTATTTGGGCATAAATGACTGAAAGAATAAGAAATTATTCACATTTCAGAAGCTGGAATCAGAGAATATGGAAATTGTCATTTTTAAAAAAAAATGACTCAAAACAGTTAATTAGTGGTCAAAATATTCGACAATTGGTTTAATAGTTCATAATCTGTACGCCCAGTTTATCAACCGTGTGTAAGGATTACTTAACCAAGGGTTGTTTTTTTTCCTTAACTGACACTATTGCATGTGTGAGTTTGAATAAGGAATTAAATGATGGATGAATTAGATTTAATATTCGATTTAATAAATTCTCAGCAGAATTTTAATTATTTCTAAGTCCGTCTCAGAAAAAAGTGTCTCTGTCATAAATATGCAAACTAAACGCGTCTAATAATCATATTATTAGGGATAATATTTTATGTTATATGATTGGTTGAAAATGATGATGATAGTTTATAGTTTATTTATTTATTTATAATTTATTATAAGGGAAAGGAAAAAAAACAGCTGGATAATATTTTTTTTTCATAATAATATATATTTTATAGCTGAAAATTTCGTATTTCTGAGTTGGTTATTTAATTAATGTTTATAATAATAATAATTATTATTATTATAATAATATGACCATATTATACTCAATTGAATAAAGCAATACCATTTATAAAATATGGTTTTTTGACTGCAAATGCATTGTTTTTTTTTAATTAACTTGACATAAAAAATAATTTTAGGAATAAAGTGCGAATGATATTTTTCATAATGAAAAAAAAGTCAAAAAATCTAACACACCCTAAATTTGCATATTCCTTCTTAAATATGGTGTTTTGCTGGAAAGACAGTATTAACACCAAACTTCAGTCTGGAAGTCTTTTAGATTGAAATGTGTCGTTAGAAGAAGAAGAAGGGTTATGATTTAAAAAAATATAATAATAATAATAATTCTGACTTAAATCCCAGAATTCTGACTTTATTCTGATGCTTCTGATTTCTTATCTCAGAATTCTTACTTTATTCTCAAGAATAAAGTTACATGATATTATTATATATAGATTAAAGTCACAAAAAAAAAAAAGGTCACATGACCAGACGTGGCTCAAATCCTCCTCCGTAAGAATGACCCGGTTAATGTTGAAGGCCATTGTCTCCTTCTGACATGGAAATTCTGCCGCCTCTTTCCGAGCCCATATCTCCAGTTTCCATCCAAATCATCATGTTAAAAAATGTTTTGTTCCCCCTCTGACCCCGCTGACATCACCAAACTTTGAGAACGGCCCCCCCTGACTCACTGGAGACGTTTACGACTGTTTTTAGAGGCTGAGTAGAACTACTCCTGAAGACTAAACCAAACATCAGGCATTAAATACGCGGAGTGGCCCTTTAAAATGAAAACATTAAATGGGCCGAGGTTGAAGCGGAGCTCTCCGACAGACGTCTGATAGGCTGAAATCTAAATTCCGTCTACGTGTTTGCGTGTGTGTGCGTGTGTGTGCGTGAGCGTCCACCTCTCTGTTATTTATAAATATAAACACAGCGGCCGCCTCTCGCCGTCAGCTTAACGTCTAAGTAGAGAGAACGTGAGTAATCGGCTCTCTGTGTGGGATGTGATATCCACGAGAGAGGCCGGGCAGGGTGGGATGGGAACCTCGCCAGTCCTGACGGCTCAAGATCCATCCTGAGGAACAGGAATTCCCACAAGCTGGATAAACACGGCGTTTGGCGAGCGAGCGAGGAGTTTGATAGTCTCTCTCTCATCTCTGAACGTGGACACGTCAGGACGTAGTCACATCCCGTCAGGGACATGCAGCATCTTCCAGGAGGTACCCGTTGGGCATAGTAGCATAGTAGCATGGTAGCATAGTAGCATTGTAGCATCATAGCATAGTAGCATAGTAGCATAGTAGCATAGTAGCATCCAATAATACGTGTTTTCATAGGTTTTTTGAAAAATTCCAATTATGCCTGGGGTTTTCTCCACAGCACCAAATCTCCACTCCTGAAGGACCCCCTAGCTGTGACTCGGGTTATTGCTCCGCCCTCCTGCGTCTGTCCTTCAGGGCAGTGGACCACCTATTCTCTCTCACAGATGGAACTGGGCCGGGTCTCTGGTTCTGCTTTAAACTGGCCCACTTCATATGTTTTGTATATATCACATCATATTTCAGCCAACATCTCCTGTGGTGTCGCCCAAGGTTCTGCACTCGGTCCGATTCCCATTTTCTCCAACTTTGTGTTGTTACTGGACCATATTATTCAGAACCAGAAGTCGTATCTTCACAGTCACCTGGACAAAACTCACGTCTAACAGAGGTGCAGAACTGAATGACCCGTCCTTTGGTCGACATAATCGCTCTTCGTCAGACAGAACCAGTCGGTCTCATCACAGGAAGTGGACAAACAAATCAACCAGCTGGTAAAATAAGACTTCAATAAACGTGCCGCACAACCATCTTCAAATTCTGACCATAAGGACGGCATGAATCCATTTTCTTAGGCTTGGGTGGCAGATATCCCTCTCCCCGGCAACAGTCTCCAGCTCATCCTCTGGGATCCCCAGACGTTCCCGGTCCCGATTAGACACAAAGTTCCTCCAGAGAGGTCTGGGTCGACCTCGGGGGTCTCCTCCTAGTTGGACGTGCCTGAGAAACCTCCAGAGGGTGGAGAAGGTGGGACACATCCTGGCCTCCTCCCCCTGACTTCCTGTCAGGTACTGGTCCGATTCTAGAACCCGGATGATGGGTTCCTTCATTGATGAGGTCACTTTTTTGTTCCTCATGAAGTCTCTGGATTAGTTCAGACTTATTCCGGTGACTTATTTGTAAAAACCCCCAGATCTTCATTTTAATGTCCTTTTAGTATCAGATAGAACCGATTAGCTAGGCAGAAGCTAATGCATGCTAACTGTTGGAGCGAGTCGTTGTTCTGAGAGGGTCAGACGGAGGATTGGTCTCGTTGGGGGAGGAGGAGGAGGAAGAGGAGGAGGAGGAAGAGGAGGCGGGGCCAGGCGTTTACGGCCTCCAGTGCTTCTTCAGCGAGGAGAAGACGACCTTTACTGCAGACTTGTTTCTCAAGTTCTGACTAATTCTGGACGGTCTTTGATAGTTTAAAAGAAGAACCTAACCAGAATCTGATATGTTAAAATAAAATAAATGCATGTATGATAAGTTGTAGCTTCAGCCGACAAACAATAAAAAACAAAAAGGGAATTTACACATTTTTGTTTATTTTTGTTTATTTTTGTTTGGTTTGTTGTGCGTATATAAATATACGTGTTTGTATGAGAAAAGGATAAACTTGATGGATTACAGATGGATTATGTTCATAATCTGAACAAACACCAAGCAGAAATTTTCTCCCTTTTGAGATTTTTGAGTATCTGCGACATTTGACCTTATTTCTCTCCCAGCATTAGAATATCTTCTGTGTGTGTGTGTGTGTGTGTGTGTGTTAGTGTGTGTGTGTGTGTGTGTGTGTGTGTGTGTGTGTGTGTGTGTGTGTGTGTGTGTGTCTTAAACACATCGGCGTCTTGTGTTGTCACATGTAATCACTGTGAATCAACTCTTTGTGCTTGGTTGAAGTCATAAAACCAGAGAGAAAGAACATCGTTATGCTAGTGGGGCACCTCACTAAAACGCTCCAGTGACAGAAAATGAAAAGCCCTAATTCCTCCTGTGAAGTCAAGTCTGACTTGTCGGAGCGAAGCACTTCCTATCCTTTTGTTCGCATCTCAAAGGGAATTACGGAGGAGAGAGTTAGATATGGCTGTTAATAAGACCGCCGAGCCCCGAGCAGATGAGCGTCCGAGGGATTTCAACCGTGACGTTTGTATTAAGTCAGGAAAACCTGATAACTTAAGCCTGGATATATTAAGATTTTGGAAAATATATATTTTTCTATTACTTTACATCTTAGGAATACTGTTCCACAAGCAGATGGTGCAGCTAAAAGGACGCCATGTAGGTTGAGTTCTATAGTTCTGCTGGCATTTATAACAACTACAGGCCTAAACCTTCAGTCGGTTGTTGGTTTACGTGACCTGCGATCTCTGACCCGATGTTTTCACGCATCTTCTCGTCTATTCGGAAACATCTTTCTCACATGCGCAGACGATCCACGCTCCAGTTCATAAGGTGGCGCCGACCGCTAACAAGCGCCCAGAAGAAGAATACGACAAACAGGGCGTGGACAGGAAGTGACTTTTTCGTCCATCTAAGCGTCCAACTTTGTTCAACTCTTTCAAAGTCGCGATGAGGAAATGGCTCTCCGATGTAGACCGCTACTGTTTTAAAGTAGATCCCAAAAGTCCCCAACCCCCTGCTTTGTGCAAGCAATCCCCCTGAATGAACTCCTCAACTTAAATGTGACGTTCTGTCACCATAAACTCCGCCTAGTGGGTAAAATAAGAACTGTTAGAGTAACACGTGATTATACACGATGGATCTCTTAGACTCCATTCATATGTTTGGGTTCAGTCGGACGAAGGGTTTAGAAATTATGGCTTGAAAACTTTCAGCAATAAAGACCCCCCTTAGCGGAAATGGGAGAAATCTCCCCCTAGTGAGCAAAGTAGGAACTACCACAGTAAAGTATGTTATTTACTGGATGGAGCTCCTTGAGTCGATTCATTTGCACCAAATCTGGATGAAAGCGGAGCAAATATTAGAAAGTTAAGTTTGAAAACAGTGTTTTTCATAAAAAGAACTCCCTAGGGTGGAAAAGATGAATTATTGAAGTAAAATACCGGATATATGAAACATATATCTCCTCAATTCCGTTCATATGAACCAAGTTTGGACTGAATCCGACGATTCATTCGTTCATTATCAACCGCTCATCCTGTGCAGGGTGGCGGGGGGCGGGGCTTATCCCAGCTGACGTCGAGTATTTGAGAAATGATGGCCCGAAAACGCAAGCAAGCTAAAGCCTCTCTTTGTGTTGGAAATGTACCACCGTTCTTTCCCAAAATCGACCCACTTCTTCCTCACAATGAAAACTATGTGGGTGTAAAATTTGAAAGTGATTCCTATGGTAGTTTTTGAGCTATCCTGATAAAACCTGCGCTGGCAGATGCGGCCAGGATGACGTTTCTACAACACCCCCGACTTCTTCGGTGATATAAATATACATCAAACTCATTGACAAGTGTCACTCTGGTCACCAATATCCCATCAGTTGATGCAGAACGCTGCTTTCCCCTGCAGCACTCACGCCAGCAGCTCCCGTATTGATAAGCAGAGAGAGGGTTGTGGCTGGGCTGAGGAAGAGGATGAGCTGAGGAGGCGAGTGCATGGAGATCAATGGGCTAATAAAACAAATCAATGGAATGAAACCACAGAAAAAAGTGAAGTCATTAATTTGCAGAGACAGGATGATCCCACCAACCACATGCATTGATTAGAAATGAAGTCTGTGGAGAACCTTCAGGGGGTATCATATTAGTGGAGGGAAACAATGGCCCAGGTGGGGGTGGGGGTGGGGGGCGTCGCTTACCTCTGAGGGTTTGCTGCTGTACTGATGCAGGAGAATAGGTTAACCGGCGGATCAATGGCCTCCTCAGCATAACTGGGGGAAGATAGCGGCTCTGGGTTTCCTCCCCGATGCACTGTCAACACAATATGTGCAGATGTGAGGCTTTCTCGGCGCTTATGAGCGCCGCCCCCCATCGATTTCTTACAGCTTCTCCCAAACCAAGTGTACTCAAGCATGATTGTGATATTGAATACATCATAGAGTACAAATAAGGTCAAAGGTCGGGGCTAATGTTCCATTTTTATCAATATTATTATTGTTAATCATGATTTGTAATCAATAGGATTGGTGCGAGACGAATACACCGAGGCCTTTTAGAGCGGCTGGAGGTGTTAGAGTGGCGGTTGTGTGATATCTCGTGTATAATGTCAATGTTTTCTTATTATTGACACTTAATCGGCAGTATTTTTTTTATTCTTTGAGCTGAAAAGTTGTCCATCGGTCAGGGTTCGTCTGATCTGCAGCTTTTCTGCTGCCATTAAAGGGGTGGAGGGGAGCT
>JBBDHG010000540.1:127500-129269 GCA_037951165.1 Lophius americanus
GGTAGCCGCGCCGAGTCTTTCCCTTCAATCAGGGCACTGCAGGGGCTTCGTTTTACAACCCCCGACGCAAAAAAAAAAACTGAGGCCCGTCAAAGCTAATTAGCGCTGTCGCAAATGGATGCAGGTCATGGCTCTCAGCCCATTGGTCCACAGAGGGGTCACCAAAGGTCAAACCTGCAGAATGGAATGATATAAACAATCATCTATAGACCACAAGCCAATCAATCCCTTTTAACACTATCCACTTCCTGGTTGACTGCTCTCTGAGGTCAGAGGTCAAACGTGCAAAAAGACAACTGAGAGAAGGGGTTTGGGAGCGGGCGGCCCGTCCTGCACTGTAAAAATAGTCTGCAGAAATCACACACTGTAAAATTCAAACAAACGGTACGTAATCGTGATAGATGCGGCCAATTAGATTAAATGAAGAAACAGTAAATAACTTTATTGTTTATGGTCAGATTAAGTGAGAAAGGCGGATATTTACTGGGAAAATATTAAGATTTTGGTGGAATAAAACGAAAAAATGCCATAAAAGTACCAGAAAGTCTTTACTGTAAAAGTATTATGACGCTGATTACTGCAGTTGTGAACATTTAAATAACCCATTTAAACCATTTGGGAAGAAAATTACATCATTTCTACAGAAGTAAGATGATAAAAAATTAAACCAGGATAAAAAACTGGATTGTATTTTATTAAAATAACTATATCACCGTTCACAGGTTGACATTATGTCTGTTTTTGATGATGATTTACCGTAATGTCTCGTATAAGGTGACCAAGTATTTATGGGAAATTCTGGCAATATTTTACCGTAATATGTTTTTAACCTTTTTTTTTTTTTTTTTTTTACAGTGTACGGATCATCTTTTCATGAAATTCTTAGTAATCAATGCATCTTACAGATATAAAACACATATTTAAATGACTTATAATAAATAAAGACTAATAAAGAAGATTAGATCTTTCTGTCTGTAAGGATTAATTATCCTTTTACATTTATTCATTTATGACTTTTAATCCCTTTTTTGTTGATTCACCTCGACCAATAAAATACCAGATTTCTCAAAGTCCATTTTTCCTTTCCTTCCTTTCCTTTGCACGTCTGCTTTCCCATCGGCGAGTGTTTTTTTCCTGCGGATGAAATCTGCATCACCATCAACACGAAGTTCCGCAATTAAGCGAGAAAAGACAGACAGACTGAGAGAATGGAGGAGTGGGGGGGAGGAGGGAGGAGGGGGGAGGAAGGGGAGATGGAAACCGACGCTTGAGGAATTGAATTACCAGAGCCTTTTCTCATTATCATTTAGCCGTCCTTTATGGCCCACCAGTAAGAGATGATGTTCCCATGACCCCGAAAAAACACAGACAGATTATTCAATCCTGCCTCCATGAAATTCCTGCAAATAAAACCTTTGTGCCGGGCAACAGCTAATTATTTGACAGATTGTCCCCCTTCTGGCTCAGGTTACAGTGCCGAGTAGCAATGTTGTCCCCCCCCCCCCCCCATTCATCCCCTCGACCCCCCCCTCCAGCTCACCCACCCGCACCACCAGCACTCACCCACTCTCCCCCAGCCTCGGTGCAAAGAGGGGCCACTTTGAGAAACATCCCAGAGGGCCTCATTCTTTTCAGGAGATTATATATTTCAGCCCCCCCCCCCCTCACCTCCACCTCCACCACCACCACCTCAAGACCCCTTCCTCCACAACCTGACCATCTATCCATCCAGAAGGAAGGTAGCGTGGTGTGTGTGTGGGTTTAAGTGT
>JBBDHG010000541.1:5000-7500 GCA_037951165.1 Lophius americanus
GATTTGTGGACAACGCACAGACTTCATGGGCCCCCCCCCCCCTACAGTCCTTTAGATCCCTCAGTGCCATATCTACCCAGGACCATGTGTGGACCACCAAGCCGGAGAAAGGAAGAGAGCAATCAAAGCCGCCGAGGAAAAAGGAAGATATAAAAGTGGCACTTTGTAGAAAAGCGGGGGTTTAATCCTCGTGTCTGTCATGGGACATCGGGGAGAGAGGACAGGAAACCATCAACTGGTTTCCTGTCCTTTCACGATCAGCTGGACGCGGGTCAAAACCCCCTTTCCCTGGTGGGGTTAACAAAGTCATGTGATGATGATGATGAAACACTGTGAAGGTTGGGTCTCCAGGCCACTCATTAGTTTCCAACAAGCCACCATGACAACAAAAGAAAAAACTGCGAATGCCGGTCACTGACCGCGACATTCCCTCTGAAAAGACCGAGGCGGGATGAAGGCGGCGTCCGTATAAACTAGAAGGTCACTCAGCGAAGAGCATGCCATCAGCGAGGCCCGACATCGCCCTTTAATTAAATTTGATTAAACCTTAAACCTCTGAATTACAGAAATTCAAAGACGGGAGCCCTTAAATTTACCCTCCACACTCAAACAAATATGGTTGGGTCCGAAAACAAACCCCATGTGGTACCGTGGTAACGGCCGCATGACTCATCTGAAGATTTCACACATCAGATGTACGTCCATTATTTTAGAGAACCGTTTCACCGCGTTTGTCGTCTCCTGGAATGTCCCATGTGGAGAAACGAAAAGGTGATTACAGGGAGGGCTAGCCCAACGTAAATACGCCGTTCGCACAGGGGAACGTTAGCCATCCCAGAGCGATACTTCCTTAAGGGTAACCCGGTCACATGGTGAGGCTGTGGCGTCGCATTCCACGCAGTTCCGCCAAGAAGTATCAGCATCGCCGACAAGAACGTTTCCGAAATGTTCATTCTACCTTCTAACTTGAATCACAATCCTACAATTGTGTTTTATGTCTCTGATGGGGGGGTCATCACAGAGGACTCTGTGATGACCCCCCATGGTACACATTTGTTTTGATTTACCCCGGAAGCAGTTCCTGATGCAACCCCGCCCAATTGATCCAGGCTTTGTGAAACCATGAGTTTAACCCCATGGGTGCACTAGTTTGTGCTTTCGCAAGGTTACCCATCTCTCTAACCTACTGATGCCCCGCCTACTTCCACACAGTTCAGCCAAGTAGTATTAGCATCACCGAAAAATGACTTTCCGAAATGTTTTATTTTACCTTCTAAAGTTGAATCACATTCCAACAGGTGGTATTTTATGTCTCTGATGGGGGGCGTCGCCCATGGGATTGGGCGATGGCTTGTGCTTTCGCAAGGCTACCCATCTCTCTAACCCGCTGATCTCTAATTTATACAAGCGGGGTTCTGGAACCTCCTCAGGTAAGTGGAAAAAAACATCCACTGGCGCCGTCGTGAACTCCTGCTAGCAGACAAACGAACAAACTCTTATTAAAATATTATCGGCCTAAAGAAACGGATATCAGCCCGGCGTTAATGTCCACAACCTGAGGCGCCGCTCATCTGGGACGCACCGCTGAATAAACTACAGAGCGCTCACACGCCTCCCCACAGGTAGCCCGCGGCTAACTCCTCCTGTTCTTAAAGAAGATAAATACAGGTAGGTAAATGCTTCGTCTTCCTCCCCTTCCTCCCCTGTCCTGTCGGTCCATCCGTCGCCGTCCGCCTCACATCAGGTGGAAGTTTTGAGGACGTTGCGGCGGCCGACGGCGGACGCATCGATTCCCACCTGAACCACAGATGGATCGTCCGCAGGGCGTCTGCCCGTAATCACAACGGGGTTCTGATAAGACAATAATGAGTTCTGCGGTGAGGAACAGCTTACGTCTGGCGAGGGGGGGGGCGTCTGTATCGGCGAGTCCGACTCGCTCAGTTGGACTGAGTAATCACAGATGCCGAACAGATTTCTGCTCTCTCTCTCTCTTCTCACGCCACTCGTTAAGGTTGGTCCTGTGGCGTGACGTCCTCAAACGTGTCCCGAAGAACCTTTTCTATGCGAAAGTTCATTTTTGGTGCAAAATAACCAGAATGAACCATATTTTTCTCACACAAACAAGTTTGACGGTTAAATGTTGAAGGCGTGGACTTAGGGGAACGAAGCGCCCCGGCGAGATGGCGGCAGATGGTGGCGATGGGAACCAGCTAGAGACTGATCAGTCTGGGTGGAGGGAGCAGCGATGGTGAAAAGGGAGCCGCAAAAAAAACAATTAGCCAAAGTACCGTCGGGGAAATTAACCGTATTTTCTCAACCGTCGGAGAGATTTAGTCCAAATTTGGTTTAAATGAATCGACTAAAGGGGATATATCATTTAGAATTCTCCTGTTTTACTCCAATACTTCATATATTAGTACTTTTAATGATGTTGAAAGTACTAAAATAGATAAATCATATATAATATAATATTTATTTCATTTTTTTTTTTTTTTGCAAA
>JBBDHG010000541.1:12500-40000 GCA_037951165.1 Lophius americanus
TCGTGGTTTTATCAAACAGACCGACGAAAGGAAGTGCAGTCTGGGTAAAACTGAACTGCGGTTCTGATTGTTTTTAGCCGCAGTGTTTAGCAATTGGGCAAATAATTTACAACCGGGCCGAGATATGATTCGTGAAAAAAAAGCCTGAAGAGTCCTGAAGAGTCCAGAAGAGTCCTCAAATAAGTGTGAAGAATATGAAGTTATATTGAAAAATATCTGTTTTTAGGGACAAAAGAAAGAAAAACAGAAAGAAACAAAGAAAAAAACTCCCCATAGTAGGTAAAATATGAATCGGACTCTGTCTGCAAATAAGGCAACATTAGCATTCAAGCTAACATCAATAACTATCCTCTACATGCTCTGTACACGTTAGCATGCTAACCCTTCAGTTTACGGGTTTGTGTTAGAAACGGTTGCTTATTCTCATCGTATGCATAATAATAAAATAAATAATTCAAACACTTCCGATAATCTGCTATACGAGGACCCCTCAGGCGATGTTTTAAATCCGAAACCCGAGTCCGCTTGACTTTGAGAAGTTTTACTGGGTCACGGCTGACTGCTAATAAGGACAGGCAGTTAAATGCGTAAACACTGGAAATAGCTGCGGTACCTGTGGAGATTAGGTGAGCTAATGTGTTCCAAATCTACGGAGAGGCCTCTACTATGAATAGGGTCTGCAGCAGGTCTAATTAATTCACCCGGTGCGTCGCGGCGGGGGTCAGGGGTTGGACCGTCATCGGCTCCAATCGAGGTTAATGAAGAGTAATTCAGCAACCCGTCAGATCCCAGTGACAGTAGGTCTGATTGGAGAGCTGTGTGATGTCTGAGGGACTAAAGAGGGGGTGGGTTACCGCCCCCCCTTAGCTAAAACACATGCCCTCCTGTGTGTTTATAGTAGATGGAATAAGACAAGGGCACCCTCTGGGTTTCCCTTGAAACGTAGCAAACATAATGCCTCGTCATCCAGTATTCCCTTCTAGTGGAGAAAAGCTGATATGGTGTCTTTTCCCATCCAGAAGAGACGACATGTCCTATTGGTTGCCCTAAAAGTGGAGAAAATAACCTGCTTAAGCGCCTATAAGGTGTCCATCAATGGGAAAAGTAATAAAGTCCATTTAGGATCTGATTCTAGCAGAGAAAATGTGATTAAGTTCCTCTCAAGTAGAGAAAATGTGATAAATTGAATAACATGCCCTTCCAGTCGAGAAATCTTGATTAAGTTCCCTCTGGGTGCCCCTTTGTTTTTTCCTGTTTTTTTTTATAGCATGCCCTTCTGGTGGAGAAAACATGTCCTGTAATGTTCCATCCCTGTTTATAACACCGGGTAAAGTCCCTGATATGCTGCTTTACAGCCGAGGAAATGTAATAAATTGTCCTCTGGGTTGCCATTCCAGTGGAGAAAACACTTTTAGTTTCTTTCCTGTGCATAAAATTTAGTAAGTTCCGTCTTGACGTCCTTCCTGCTGAGACAATGCAACATTCTTCTTTATATAAGGGGCTTTTCCAGAGGAAAAAACAGTTAAGTGTCCTGTATTGTGTCTTTCCAGTGGAGAAAACGTAACATCATGTCCAATAGTGCACCATTCCAGTGGAGAAAATATGCTGAAGGCCCCACTAGGGTAAACTTCCAATGGATAAAATTTGATAGAGATTGTGCCACGGCGCCCTTTGGGTGGAGAAAACACAGTAAAGTGTTGTATAGTCTGCCTTTCCAATGGCTAAAATATAACAAAGTTCCCCTTAGGTTTCACTTCTAGTGGAGAAAACCCGATTGAAACCGTCCATTAATGTGTTTTTCCAACACATACAGTCTTAAAAAAGTTCTGATAAAGTCCAAGAGATGGAAATATAACCAGTGGCTGCCTTTCAAATGGAGAAAACATAGACGGCCCTGTAGGCAGAGGAGAGCTGCAGGTCCACAAGCTGCTCTCAAACATCATCCTCCCTCTTTAAGTGGTTAAACAGTTAATGGATCCATGTGGTCTTTTATGACAGAGGTGCAGTAGGATCTGAGTCACGCCATAAAAGACAATTTTGATCTTAAGCAGGGCTTGTAACTGTTTCACCATAAATACATGATGCCCCACTGGACACAGCTGGCGCTCTCTCACCCCCACAGCAATCCGCCAGAGGACCGGCCCATTAAGAGGTTTAACGAGGAGATGGAAGGGTGGAGGACAGGAGGCCGGAGAAAACTGAGAGGAGTTGTCAAATAGGGCTAAAATAAACGGGGGAGTGAATGATGCCGACGGTGAGGAAAGAGGGGGAATAAAAAACCAAAAATATTACGGCTCAGCAGAGCCTGTAAACCTTTTTAAAGGTGCAATTTTCCCCACATTACCGCGTGGAGGAAAAAACGCCAACTTTGGGAATTCTGCTGCTTTCAAAGGAAGGTAAAAAAAAAACGGGGGATAAATGATGGGGAACTCACTTTACCAGCATGCATCTCTTTCTTTTATGTATATATATATATATATATATATATATATATATATATATATATATATGTATATAATCTGCAGCAGAGAACAAGCGTCTTCACACCCCTGAGGTTCAGACATGCCTCCAGTTGTTTGAAAAGCAAAAACAGAGGGAGGAGGTTTTTACCCCCCCCCTCTTCCTCCGAGACTAAACACCAAGCCAACCAAGCCCTGCTGTCTACCTCACTCCGCCTTAAACTCACACAAACACCAGCACTCTGCGCACTCTGCACACTCTTTGACTTTAATCTCCTGGGACGCTAACTCCGCCTCGATGGGAGGCTTTTTTTTTTTTTTCTCCTCCTGAGGTCGGCCCCGCCCACACCGTGTTCGATAACAATGTCAAAAAGCTGCCTTTTATATATTTGTTCAACCTCCGCTGGAGCGCAGAGGAATGCCAACTTGCATGCGGGAGGGGAGGGGCCTACGTGACGGCGTGGGCAAACATGTGACGGGGCAACCACCTTTTGTTTTCTGGTGGAGGTCGGGAGGTTTTACTGAGTGCAAAGCCACAGTTGCACAAGCACCACCTTGTAAAAACGGGTGCGTTTATGGTGCGTTCAGGAAGCATCCGGCTGCTGGAAGCTTGGGAATGCACAGATGTGAGGTGGAGTGGGCGTGGCTAATGGCGTTTACCATCAGAGGGTTTGTTAAATGAGGAAACTTAAATGTTTCTGACGTCTGTGATTCCCATAATATTCAATTGTAATGAATATTTTATTCTTTTTAATCTTTCTTTTACCTGATGGTTCAGTGGATTGAAAGTTTACTTCAAGATTAATGGAGATCTTTGGAGGAAACAAGGGTCTGAGGAAGCAAAAACAGAAATCAGGCCGAGGGTAGGTGCGAGGGTATGTCCTCGAAAAGCCCCCGATCCCCTGCATTGTCCATGTCATCACCCTGATTGAACTCCTCAATTAATTAAATGTGAATTTGTGTCTGAAAAACTGTGTTTATACGCAAAAAAAAACTCAAAAAGTCCCCCTAGTGGGTGAAATATGAACTTTTAGACTAGAATATGATATAACAAGATAGATATCATCATCTCGTTAAATATGCACTAAATTTGGACCAGTTGGAGCAAACGTTAGGAAGTTATGTCCGAAAAACGGTTTTCATCAAAAAGCTTCCCTAGTTACTCAAATATGAGCTAGTAGACTAAAACGTGATTAGCTATCTTTTCCAGGTAGCTACAGGAAACAGATGGATGCTAACAGATGGATGCTAACACCTCTAGGAAACAAAGGGAAAGAAATCAACCAAATGTCAATCCCAAGTCCGGGCGTTCCTAACCCTGCTAGCATCACGGTAAATGATTGTTGATGACATGTCAATCATTGTCTTAAGAGGGGAGGGACTTGATTCTTCCGGCTTCTGATGATGAGAGAGGCGACGCCACAATGTCAGAACAGACTATAACTGTAACGTTAATAACCAGTTAGTTATGACTAGCGACACTGAATATAACTTCTCTGCTGGAACGGTTGGGAAGACGCTCCGTATAAAAGAGATTAAAGGGGGGCTTCACCAAGTAATCAAGGAGGTGGGCTCGCACTGTTCCCCTCGTTCACCCTGTCCTCTGTCTCTCGCCCGATATTAGATGGGAGGGGTTTCAGCTTCCAACGGGTGGAGGGATGAAGAACTCAAGGATCTCGAGGCGTAGTGACGGTGAGGAGAAGGTCCTTTTTTTTTTTTGCGGGAGCTTAGAATTGCATTTTTGAAGTTTGCAGATGATGTGGTTCTGTTGGCCTCATCGGCCCGTGATCTCCAGCAGAACTATCACACCTCACATGGGCTGGGAACGCCTCGGGACCCTCGGGATGAGCCGGAGAGTGTTGCTGGGGAGAGGGACCAATGCTCTTTTTAGCCCACCGCCACCGTGACCCAAACCCGGATAAGGGGAGAAAAATGTGACGCAATTAATATGAAATTAAATTCATTTTGTTTTTTGTCGTCCTTGAAGTTCTTTTGTAATAATCTGTTAAAAGTCACATGACTTGTTGCTGATCCCGCAGTGTCGGCGTTGATAGCGAGACAAACTTGCCGACTCAGGTTTGGATTCCACTTTCCACCTCAAATGAATCCCAGATTATTCCTTAACGTTAAACTCAGGACTTTGTTCCTGCGGTTTGTCTGTAATGACCCGGACAGGTTGAGGCATCTCGGGTCGACTGAGTCAAATGCCAAAGAACAGAACCTTCAGGAATGTTAGTTACAGACTGAGTGAAAGGCGTCAAAGGGAATTTCCTCTTATCGTCATTTTCCCTCCACAAGAGTTGATTTGAGGTTTATTTGTCTGCACAGAACGCTGTCAGAGCTGGCGACGGCGCAAAACTAGATCAAAGTCGTTGGGTAATCTTAAACGCTCAGCGATGTAGATTATCCATACATCGATCAGCCACAACATCGTAACCGCTGACAGGTGAAGCCAGAATAACGTTATCGTGATTCGGTTGACGTGGGAACTGTCAGTTGTCCCGTTTAAACGTTGTGTAACTTTGACACGAGAAAATTGCGATGTTTATATGACTGGGCCAGAAAAACTCCAGAACTTCAAATAAGTTCTTGATGGGTGTTCCCGGTCTGCAGTGGTCAGTACCCACCAAAGGGGTCCAAGGAAGGAGAACGGGTGAACCGGCAACAGGGTCATGGACGCCAATTGGCTACCATTGGTTACGGGAAATCGTAACCCAGAAAGATGCGATATTTAGATAAAGGACATCTTAAAATTAGCTTGGAAGTATAATTTGGAGCTTTAGTAGAATAAGGAAAGGTTTAAAATTTTCTTTTTTTTTATCATTAATTCATATTTGTTTTGTGTGTTTTCTTACCATGAATGTCAACCTTACTCACACGCGCCCCTAGTGGCCGACATAAGTATACAAGATACATATAAATAAAAGATAAATATGGTTTAAATACGGGGAGAGAGTCCAATCGCTGATATAATATCTATAAACTATAAATATCTTAAATATGAAATCACAACAATCTAGTTGTCGCAGCTGAACGAAGGATGAAGTTGAGATCAAATATCCCCTCAAGTCAGCTGGTAAAGACTCTAACTGAAGGTTTGACTCCTCCACAGAGGAGCTTCTGTCGCAGGAATTCCTGAAAAACTTAATACCGGTTCTGATAAAAAAAGTTTCCAGAACCCTGAGCTGTTCTGGCAGCCGGGCCTACACAGAATTAGAGTTAGTAGTTTTAATGTTATGGCTGATTTGAGGGGGGGACCATTTGTTGCTCACTTCAAACGAAAGTGTGAATCCTGGACTTTACGGCCCGCTGGTCCCGACCGTGTAAAGAACAAACTGTTGACTTGTTCTGAAGATTTAGGACCAGAACATCCGGAACATCCCTGCGGGGAATAGTGAGGTCGTTTCGATGCGACGGCACGTTCTCAAATCATCCACCCACTCTTCTCCACCCACACTCCTCCACCCACACTCATCCACCCACACTCCTCCACCCACACTCATTCACCCACACTCATCCACCCACACTCCTCCACCCACACTCATTCACCCACACTCATCCACCCACACTCATCCACCCACACTCATCCACCCACACTCCTCCACCCACACTCCTCCACCCACACTCATCCACCCACACTCCTCCACCCACACTCCTCCACCCACACTCCTCCACCCACACTCCTCCACCCACACTCATCCACCCACACTCATCCACCCACACTCATCCACCCACACTCATCCACCCACACTCCTCCACCCACACTCATCCACCCACACTCATCCACCCACACTCCTCCACCCACACTCATCCACCCACACTCATCCACCCACACTCCTCCACCCACACTCATCCACCCACACTCATCCACCCACACTCATCCACCCACACTCATCCACCCACACTCATCCACCCACACTCCTCCACCCACACTCATCCACCCACACTCATCCACCCACACTCTCCGTGTTACTGCTTTTATCGCCATAACCGAGACTCTTCGTCGGTTTATTCCAGATTTCAGATATTATCCGTACGCCTCGGCGCTCCACTGCTCGCGCGTTACCCCCCCTCTTCTCGTTTTTTTTATTTCCCCCTCGCACAACGGCGCCATTGTCCCCCCCCCCCGCTTCATAATGGAGATTAAAGAACGCTTAAGTGGCCCCACCGTCGCCGGCCGGGGGGCCCGCCGTTGGCTCCGATCATTGTTTTCTTGTAATTAATAGAAAATGAGGAAAAGCCTCTCCAATAAGAGAGTGAAGGACAAGATAAGAGGGAAGGGCAAACAAGCCGCCATTGTTTCCGGGGGTATGAAGAGGTACTCCAGATCGACGCTTGGAGGGTGGAGGCTGGAGGGTGGAGGCTAACGCAGCTGTTCAGATAACATTCAGCGACGCTGGAGTGGAAAGGCGGCTGTCAGGTGGAGGTGGTGGACCGGCCAGTCACGCTTACGACTCTGAAAGGATGGAGACATGGAAGAAAGAAGGAAGAAGAAAGAAGGGAGAGAAGCGTGGGAGTGTTTGCGTTTCTACGTGTGTGTGTGTGTGTGTGTGTGTGTGTGTGTGTGTGTGTGTGTGTGTTTGTGTTTGTGTGTGTGTGTGTGTGTGTGTGTGTGTGTGTGTGTGTGTGTGTGTTGTGTGTGTGTGTGTGTGTGTGTGAGTGTGTGTGTCTGGGGGGGTGGAGAAAGAGGGCTGTGAACTTTTTTCTCTTTCTTGTTACCAGGGAAGTATTTTTCTCATTTTCACCTCCGTAAGAATCCGGTCCATGTTTTCCTCTCGGGAAAAAAAGAAAAAGAACAGTCCTTCGCCTCGGCCTCTCAACGACGAGGGTACGTCTCCGAAAAGCCCCCAATCCCAGGCGTCGTACAAACAACCCCCCCTGATTGAACAGCTCAAATTAAATGTTCTGAAAAAACAGCATTATTCATAGAAAGACTCCCCCTAGTGGGTAAAATATGAACTACTAGTCATTTATGACCTTTAGAAGATCAAAGTCCTTCAGTTGATTCCGATTCACCAGATTCGGACTTAGCCGAGAGAAACGGTTGAGAAGTTATGGTCCGGAAAACTTTTGAAGATAAAGCTCCCCCTAGTGGCGGTGAGAACGAAAACCCGGATGTGGACCTAGAACGACTCAGGATCCCCTCAGATGAGCTGGAAACTGCTGCTGGGGAGAGAGACGTGTGAGTCATGGCTAATCGAGCCCCGATAAGCAGAAGTAGAGTTAGAGTCAGCATTATTATTAGAAGGATTGTTGTTATTATTGTTAGTAGTAGTAGTCGTAGTAATATTACTATTTTATACATTTTTATTTGCAGTATTTCTGAACTTTAGTTTTGTCGAAGCTAAAAGTTGTTTCCTGATTGTTTGGAACTCTCTGGAACATTCCCAGGAGAAGATTTTATCTTGTGTCAGTTAAACTTCAGGTGTCGAAGAAATGTGAGGGACTTTCCACACGGCATGACTAACACACACACACACACACACACACACACACACACACACACACACACACACACACACACACACACACACACACACATCAAACCAGAGAGAGAAGAATGCGCTGCGTCAGCATGTTCAAAGACGCCGCTGGTGTAAGATGATTGCTCTTCTGTCTGAATCAATTAGGTCTGTCTGATTAGAGCCCTAAGAATACCAGCGCTAACCTGGTCTTCACCCTTCCTCCTGATCTTCATCTTCCTCCTGATCTTCATCTTCGTCCTGACTCCGAACGTGAAAGCGTCTTCGTCAGCATTAATCTGGTGAAGACTAATCCACAGCTTCCCTCGTTAGCAACACGCTGTGTGGCGTACGAAGCAGCGCGGCTACGCGGTTAGCTCAGTCATCTCCTTCTTCTTCTTCTTCCTCTTCTTCTTCTCGTCTGACTCACCAGAGGAGTGAGCACACAACCATTACGCCCCTGAAGAAAACGTTTCATAGCCCTTCCTCATCCTCATTATCTCCCATTTAGCTCGCACACAAACAGCGCCACACTAGCAATTAAGCTCAGTTCACCACACGGTCAGAGGGACTCCTATGCTAACAGGGAAATTAGCCTAGCTTAAGAAACACTGCGTCTAAGTGCAAGAACGCTGTTTTACTCCACCGCAAATGTATTTTTTGATGCAGCGAGCTCATCTCCTCACCGGCTGTGTTTACACACACCGCCATCCCGGTTAGGAGGCTAATCCTGGTTCGGGTCATCCTGGCGGGGGGGGGGGGTGTTTCCTCAGAACACGCGGAAATCTGGATTATTCATGTCCTTGTATACACAATAAATACCAGCATCACAGCTAGTCATTACCGAGTCTGTGATGTTTACAACGAGCCAATTTCATCTTCAATTATCATAACTGCTAGCTTAAGTAGCTTGACTGGAAACCAATCTGTGGCTAAAGGGAAGCGAGACCACCATGGTGTGAAGGGGGTCCAGTGCGATTAAATGATGACCTGGCTATCGGTTTATGAGGGGAGATAAAACATCGCCATTGTTTGACAAGGGAGTCCTGGATGAAAGTTAGCATTTGAGCGGGATGACAAGGCTGTTGTGGTGAAAAGGCTCTGACGTGGTTTCGGAATCTTGGGTCACCTTCGGTCGTCACACTTCCCTCCTGGAGAGATTCCAACAACGCGGCCTGGGCAACATCCTTAAAGTCCGCTGGAGTGGACAACGTTGGGGTCCCCAAGTGGGCCAAGTCCACTCAATCTCCTAAATAGACTCAGAACTCCGCTGCCCGCATCATTACCAGAACCCCTTGAAGAACACGTCACCCCCCGTCCTTCAACGACTTCAGACCGCATGGATTATAAGATTCTCCTTCTCGCCTCCAAGTCTCTCCATAGCCCCGCCTTCCCAAAGTCTTCGCTCTTCCTCCCACCTTTATAATATCCTACCTGGTCCAGAGTTTTTAGCAAACGGCCCTCCTCTCTGAAACCCTCTCTCCACCTTCCGCCCCACGACTCATCTTTTGAGACTCGTCCCTCCGTCCCTCCGTCTGTCCACCGTCGTCTGACCTTGTCCTGTTTCTTTTTTTTGAGCTTCTCAGCTTTTATTACATCCTGTTTAACTTTTCTCCTGATATTTGCTGTTTTCGTCACTGTTGTATCTGTAAGGTGACTTTGAGTGTCTTGAAAGCTGCCCATAAATAAAATGTATTATTATTATTATTACTACAGGCCAGTTATTCTCATGGGACCACGGCGGCAGGACCGGCGGGTCATGGATCAGACTTGTCAGCCATTAGTGCGCCCGCACAAAAAAGTAGGATCGGACCAAACTTACCGACCTTCTGCTGTGTCGCCGATAAAGTCTTTGCCAGCAACAGGGTGACTTTTGGTCACGTGTGGCCCAAGACATTCTCATGCAGAGAATAACGGATGAACCGGCAACCGGGTTCTGGACCCCCGAAGCTCGCTGATAAAAAAACTGTCCAAAACTGAAGCCCGCCGGATCATCACAGACAAAATGATCAATAATAACCAAACGTGAAAAGACAAAAGTCTCTTTATGGAGGCTGAAGGCTTGAAGTGGGCCCCGCCTGAGTGTTACACACTTCCTGTTTTGCTGAGCCGTCGCATTAAGAGTCTGTCTGAGGTGAACTAAGGCGAGGACCGACTGCTGTCGGCGGCGAGGGCGGGCGCGGCTCAACGCATTCTCGCTTGTGTCGGACAAATCAGCCAAAATTGAAACCAACATCCAGAAAAACGACATCGCCCTCTGAAACAAACAGAAGAAAATGTCACGGCTGTCTCAATTAAACGTCCAAATAAAACATCTGGGTCGTGAGTCGGCCCTCCTCCACCGCGGATGACCTCATCTCTCTGCCGGAATAGCTGTCAATCACCGACAAAGCGTTTCAAAGCCGCTGCGGATTCCTCCGCTGTCACTGCTAAACGCTGCTGACATCATCCGAGCCGGTTGCTCCACCCGTGTTGCGAGGGTGACAAACAAACATTTGCAGCTACTGTGTGAGTCGGGTCGGGCCTGGAGGAGACGTGTGAGGGCATGCAGAACTCCGACATCCTCGGCGTCGGGTCGGTGATCGGTAGGACGGGTTACGGACATCCTGCAAAGAAACACATGATGTAAAAAAGGAAGATTTCACTCCCAGTCGCCAAAAAAGGTTCCGCCGCCTTTATTATCCTCAACCCTTCCAAGTCTTGCCAAATCGGCTGGTTCGATTGGCTGCGGGCCTGATGTCCCGCCTCCAGCGGGAGAGAGAAGATCCGGCGCTGCTGGGCCTTCAGAAGCGAGCTTAAGATGGATCTCAGCTCGGGTCCGGTGTCCACATGCAAGCAATTAAGCCGGGCCTTTTCATCTCCCCATCCCTCCTTCCTCCACTGTCCACTGGCAGACGGGACGAAGAGGAGGGAGGAGGAGGAGAAAAAGGAGGAGGATGAAGAAGAAAAAAGGCCAAACCTCACCTAAAGCTAGGAACCTCGCCAGAACCTAAACCTAAAGCCTTTTCCACCACAGAAACCGTGAAGGGGGGAACCGGGCAACCCTTAAAAAATAATAATAATTACTTTTTATGAAAAAATGACGTCAATTTTTAGGACTTCAAAGAAGTGGAGGCAGAAGTTTGCAGAAAATGATCCACAGTTTCACCGTTTTTTGGTTTATTTAGTCAACATACAAACTTAATACCATAAATAAAGTCAATATTTACACTAAACAGTCTGTTTATACGATCAAACTGGCCGAAATGTTTTATATACTCTAAGCTCAGCTTACCAGTGTGTTTTTTTAAGGTTCACTTCAAAATAATATAAAACTCTTTCACACTTCTAACCTTCAAAAAGAGCTCAGAGAAAATTATTCTCCAGAAAAACCGAAAGCCGATTAAACATTTTTAAGTTGACGTTGGAATTATTCCACAGAACACCGCATCTATTTTTTCCCACTTTTAAAAAAAGAATTGTTGCACAGAATAATTCCCAACTATTTCAAAAATCATATTTATATACTTCTCTGTGTTTTACAGCGCTCTGAGCTTTATTTGGATCAAATTTATAGTATATATAAACTACTTTATAGTTTCCATCTTCATTTATCTTCGAACGCAATCCTTAAAAGTTCATTAATTTAAAAAAAAAACTTTTAATATTTCCATCAATTCCTTTTTAATCCGATTTTTCCTGATTTTGATTTTATTTTCTGAATCCAGTTCCACTTCCTGTCCAGGAATCTTTTCAGTTTCTTTGCCAACAAAACAGAAGAAATAGAAGAAATCAGTAAGATAGTTGACGCGCTCAAAGTTTCCCCTTCTAAAGTTTCCAATGTTTTAGTTTTAGAGAGGTCAAGAGGTCAAACCATCGAATATTTCACATCACACAAATATCCCAAAAAATGAAACAGAACTATGTTTTTTTTTCTTTCCTCTCCCATTAATCACCTCAAAGCCGCTCAGACTTAAAAAAACCTCTAATGTTAAGAATATTTGACCAAAAAAAATGTTAGATTTAGCTAAACACGGCTACAAACTAAGTTTAATCTTATTAAACGACTTTTATTTTGGTGGGATTTTCTCCTTCCTGAAAGAGTTGCTCCTTTGGGTTGGAGTTGCTGCCGCCGACTTGACGGCAGCTTATCAGGATCTAGTTAACCAGTTTAGAGCGCGGTCAGCAGTAATCTGACCGTTATGATGGACCAGAAGTCAAAGTTCCTGATTTGACTCCATACACTGTAAAAAAAAAAAATACTTCAACTTGTAACATTCGATT
This sequence comes from Lophius americanus, assembly GCA_037951165.1. Taxonomy (NCBI): domain Eukaryota; kingdom Metazoa; phylum Chordata; class Actinopteri; order Lophiiformes; family Lophiidae; genus Lophius; species Lophius americanus. The sequence goes on from JBBDHG010000541.1 coordinate 24,685, forward strand.
AAATTAATTTTTTCAACTTAGATCAATAAGTTCGACTCAGAAATACATAATTAAAATTTTTGGTTACGATAGGAAGTAATTTCTTAGAGAAAATTTCTTCTGCAGACTGTACTTGTTCAAGTTTTAGCGGTTCTTGACGACGGTACCTGGGTTCTGAGGTGGGGAGGCTGGGGGGAGATGTCGGCGGGGGGGGGGGGGTGAAAGCCTTCTGCTGGAGCGGAGAGCAATCAAGCATTTCTGATGTTTAATTAATAGAAATGATTGCCAGGCTCTCTGGTCCGTCTGTCTCTTTATCAATTAATCACGATAAGCCTTTCACGGCGCTTTGTGGGATCCGCCGCCGCCATCCACCGAAACACAGTCAAGAGAAGACGGCGAGGAGACGGGACGCGGCGCCGGGCCGGTTTGGCAGCGGAAGAAAAAGCGGCGTTTTCCGTCTACCTCTTTCTTACCAGACGGGAGAAATGAACATTATCAGATTAATTAAGTTTCGACAGTGGGGTTTGGAGAGAACGGCGTCGGAGATAAAAGCACACATGTGACACGGCGGAGGACGTGTTCCCCGGAGACGCGACACATGGAATCCAGCGGTGAAGTTCTGGAGAACATGTTCGCCCTGGGCTCGGCCCCAGGAGTCTTCCTCGTTCCTTCGTCTGAGGAAAGCCAGCGATATTATTCCTGGCTGTGTCTATATTGGGGGAATAATGCTGGCGGCGTGTCGTTAATTATGGGCACTAACTTCTCTATATGTTTCCATGGCAACCTCCATGATAACAAAAGAGAGACCCACTTCCCCCCTACTACACACACACACACACACACACACACACACACACATATAATGACTTGAGATTCCAGCGAGCTGTTTTTAACTTTTAACTGTCACAGTTTGATGACAACAATTCATCATCAAACTCTGAAGCGAGGACTGAGAGGGTGACCTTTGACCTCACAATTTGAAGCCTGGCCCCCGGGGTGGGCTGGGGTCACACCTTAACCCCCCTCAGGGGGTCAGGGATGAATGAGGTGTGATGACGAGCCAAAGCAGGAGGTGAGGAAGGCGGCGCGCCGTGGAGGCCGATATGGTTTCTGTCCCGGTTGACAGGATAGAAAGTGTCAACAAACAAATACTGTGGAATCATGGGAGATGTAGTCTTCACGGGGAAGTTCTCCGTTTGAGACTTCGTCTCCTGGAGGTTATCAATAAAGGTTGGGTAAATCCATCATGACTGTTTCTGCACACAATCATCTCCCACTGATAATAATCACGGACGACATTTAAAGGAACAGTTCACCCAAATACTGAAAAGCCATTCTCTTTTGTTGGGCTCACAACTTGATCGCCATGTGCCGAATTTGTCGTTTCCATGGCGTTTTCAAAAGTAGAAACTACGGAACCAGAAGTTAGTCTTTTAAAGGTCGTCCAAACCACGACGTAAACCCTTAGACACCAACCATATTTGTACTCAAGTGTCGGACACAGATTCCGGCTTGACACGTTTCCAGTTTGGCATACTTTCCCACGCAATATGTTTGCAAGACTTCTGCAGACAGCCGGTCCTGTATGCTCAGCTAACGAGCGCTAGCACGGCTATAAATAGCCCGCTATAAGCCCTCCGTACTGTACGTGTCAACGGCGTACATCAAACGGCCCGAGCCGGAGCTTTGACAGCCTCAGTCCCATCTTCAATCACCTGTGAAGTAGATTATCTCCGTGCGATCACGAGGTAGGAGGCGTGCCCGCCAGCGCCGTGACTCAGCGGTTAGCGCGTGAGTTCACAAACGTCTCTGACTGATGGCTACACGAATGCCGAGCGACTAGACGCTGAAATTTACCCGAGGCGTTTTTAATTAGGCTGCGCTGTTATTGTAGCTACCGCGTTCCAAGCATGACTGCAGGAGGGGGTTTTCTGAGAGTCTCCCCGAGACCGAGCAGCGACAGATTCCTCTTCTGGTCCGCGGCGGGTTAAAAGGTTCCGCCGAGGTTCGAGGAAAGCCCGGAGTTACGATCCGAGGAAGGAGGGGATTGATGTGCGAACATGCAGCCGGGTCTCCTGAAATGAAAAACACGCCGACAGCATTCAGTCTTGTTTTTTTCTCATGTGTCACTGGTACGAGTTCACGCCTCTGCCGAGGCGTTCTCCTTTTATCGCCTGAGAACGAAATTATACCACAGTCTGAAAACACATTCCTGTTGGTATTTAAGTGAGCAGAGCAGGAAGAACACGTTATTCTGGGTGTCGGACTAAACTGACTCTACGTCTCCTTCTTATTATGATCAGGAACAAACTATTTGTCTGAGGCTGTAAACTCTACCGCTACATACGTATCTGGTTCCACAGTTTCTACAGCAAATATGCAAATTATACATCAGAGTGTGAAGCTGGATCTGAACATTCATCTTCGTCTTCATTTTAAGTCTCTATTCATAAAATATCCAAAAACCTGCAAGAAAAATCTGATGAGAAACAATCGGAATCAAATCAATGACCTCATCAGTTATATTTACACTTATACTGCTGTTGATTCACTGAACCAGTCCAGGTTCACACAGTGAAACAGTCCAGGTTCATATAGTGAAACAGTCCAGGTTCATACAGTGAAACAGTCCAGGTTCACACAGTGAAACAGTCCAGGTTCATACAGTGAAACCGTCCAGGTTCACACAGTGAAACAGTCCAGGTTCACACAGTGAAACAGTCCAGGTTCATACGGTGAAACAGTCCAGGTTCATACGGTGAAACAGTCCAGGTTCATTCAATGAAACAGTCCAGGTTCACACAGTGAAACAGTCCAGGTTCACACAGTGAAACAGTCCAGGTTCACACAGTGAAACAGTCCAGGTTCACGTCAAAATTCACAATCCTTCTAAAACACAGCAATCCAACATCAAAGCGGTTTCATCTTCTTCTTCATTGTTTGCTTTCAGGAGTCTTTCTTCATCGTCTTTCTGCCGCTTCACCTGAAATCGCCGAGTTCATTTCATCCGTTTCGGAATTTACTTCATAACATGGCAGCGTAACACCGGGGTCTTTGTGTAAGAGGACCCTCCCCTTTTAGACAATAAGGGCTTTTTCTGCTTTAACGTTAGCTAATAGTGTAAATGAATAAAAATAGTTATGAATCTTATATTCCATTAAATCAAATACAGATTCCCGTTAAATTTGAGACAATGCACCTTCAGACAAGGTGTTATAATATTTTAACACCTTGACTGAAGGTGTTAAAATATTATAATGGCCAATTATTTGCTAATTTTCATTGAAATGCTTCAATCGATTATCCAAAATACACAAAATCAAAACTCCATTCTCTATATATAAAGGATATCAGCGACCTGATGCTTGCCAAATAGTGAGCACACTTATTTGTACTGCTAACTTAATATCGCCACATAGAGAGCCGCTTCAATGAATTGAGTGCTGTGTTATAAGCTGTTTATAAGCCTTAACTAATGACTTGTTAAGTGTTTTTAACCTAATTTATAACTAAATTATGAACCATTTATAAATATTTTATAGAGATACTCTAATTGTAAAGTGGTACCAAATGGGGCACCATAACGCAATCATTAAGTCTTTTTAAATGGCTTGTATGTCATTTACTAGTTAAGTTTTAAACACTTTACAAAAGATTAATAAGCTGCTATAACTCGTTAACTTGTTATAAAGGGTTTAAAGAAAATGATGCTTGCCAAATAGTGAGCACACTTATCTGCGCTATTGACTTGATATTGCAAAATAGTGAACCGCATCGATAAATTAAGCGATTTGTTGTTAACTCTTTATTAACGTTAACTAATGAACTATTAAGTGTTTATAACCTATTTATAAACCGTTTATTAATATGTTATAAACGTAGCCTCATTGTAAAAAACGGCTGCGTTAAATAACCACAAGTGAAAAACTTTTGATTAAAACTGCGGGGGGGGGACGACAGATTAGAGAGAAGCTGTGGAAACATCTGTACTGTAAACCATGTGTGTGTGTTTGTGTGTGTGTGTGCATGCATCCCATAATGACATAATGTTTGGACAGTGGTATGTTCAGTGTCCCAAACACTCAGGCTGCTGTTGTCAGGCGGAGATTACCGTCGGTGCAGGAGGAAACCATTTTCTAATCATGTGGGACGCGCCAAAGTCCTGTTTACACGCACAAACCCAGATGTCTAATCTGGGCGCTGAGGGAATCTTTCGCCAGACATCGCGATCCACGACGCGGCATAACGAGAGCCACGCGGTCAGACTGGAAAACGATTAGAAGCAATTATCCCGCTGATGGACTGATGAGCCGCCGTCCAGCGCCGGGAGGACAAGACACTGGTGTTCTTCGTACGTCAACCACATCATACGAAACGCCTGCGTCTGTGATGGTTATTAACGTCGGACCAGAACTTTAGGCTTTTTTTTTTCCTTTTCTGAAGGCCGTCTCTGAGAATGATTCGTTTTATAAAAGTTGAACTCCCACGGCTGAGGGTCTCCGGTTGAAGGAAGCTACAAGAATACCTTCATCTGTGCTGAGGAAGACTCCTGGTCACGCCTGAACCAATGTGTAGAATGGATCCATCCAAACGTCCAGAACCCAGAGAGTCTGGTGAGATTCCTCCTAATCCACCTCTGAGCTACGCTGTAAAACATAAACCGACTAAATGACCAACCTACCAATCAAATGGATGATCAACCAACCAACCAATTAACCAATTAACCAATCGACCGTCTAACCAACCCTATCACTAATCAACCAACCAACACACAAACTCACTACTCAACCAACCAACACACAAACTCACTACCCAACCAACCAACACACAAACTCACTACTCAACCAACCAACACACAAACTCACTACTCAACCAACCAACACACAAACTCACTACTCAACCAACCAACACACAACCTCACTACTCAACCAACCAACACACAAACTCACTACTCAACCAACCAACACACAAACTCACTACTCAACCAACCAACACACAACCTCACTACTCAACCAACCAACACACAAACTCACTACTCAACCAACCAACACACAAACTCACTACCCAACCAACTAAGAAATAACAAATAAACCGAAAACTCAACCAACCATTCGACCAAATATCTACTCAACCAACTAACAAATAACCAATCAACCAACCTTTTGACCAAATAATCAATTGACCTACCAACCAATCAACCAACCAACCAACAAAAAAACCCAAAATACTACTTAAACAAATAATCATGCAAATAATGAATCAACCAATCAACCCAATTAAGTGTTGAAAGACTAACATGATAGACGTTTCTCATTTCTACGTCAGTAAGTTCCCCCCCCCCCGCACAGGATACGTAGTTTCATAAAAACACGACTGGATGGATCGTAACGACGGGGGCAAAGAAACGTTTATGGATGCACATCAAATCCATCATCCTGCTAACAAACACAGCCAGCGCAGCCACGGCTCGGAGGAGCGCGCCTCCTCTTCCCGCTCAGAGGGGAGTCATTAGCCGCCGTCATTGTGTCTGAAAGTTATCACTTCCTGTGGCGGTCCTTATTGCTGTTGAGTTGAAGGAGCCGCCACTGGAGAAGACTGTAACATCCTTCTCTCAACAAGCCGCTCTGAGGACTCCAGAACAATACTCGGTCCTGATCCGCCTTCCGCCTCCTGTCACTCCACTGTCTTCTTGTTTAGTCTCCCTCGTACTCCTAAAGGAAGGACAGGAAAATGAATACGGTGGGTTTCTTACTCCCTTGTCAACGATAGCAGATGCTCGGCTACCCGACTTGTAATAAAAATTCTTGGAATATTTTCTTCTTGTTGTTCTTGTTGGACTTAGTCTCCGGTCCAGAAGAAACGGTTTTCATTGGACGACATGGGCCAACATCTGTATTCTCCCCATCAGAACTGGGAAGAATTCCAGCAAGGTCTTCCCCATCCATTCATCTGTCCCCAGCATCACCCTCCAGCTCATCCCATGTCAGGGGTTACCAGAACATACCCAGAGGTATCCTGTTCAGATGCCCAAACGTCCAAACGTCCTGAAAATATTTGGACATAAAGCTCCCCCTAGTGTCGTAATAATGCGACCAACACTTTCCAAAATCGCTCCAGTTGTTCCTCGCACAAAGATCTATCGGGACGTAAAATTTGAGAATGATCTATGGAATAGTTTTTGAGTTATCGCGTCAACACGAAGGACGTACGGCGGTTCCAGTACATCACCTGCTATTGGCTGATATAAGAAATCAAAATCAAAAGAAAGGGGTTAAGAGATAAAAAAAAAAAAATACTCAAAGCCGCTTCTTGAGGACTTGGAACTTCTTCTGGTGGTTGAGCCAAACTCCAACTTATAATTGACTTTCAGTGACACTCTGTTCAGAATCTGGACAAATAAATCCAAAGTTCTGCTGAGTCGGTAAAACGTTTGCCTCTACAGTTTGGCTCAACGGACTCCTGACTCCGCCTCCTGATGTATCACACTAGAAGGCAAACGCAGAATGGCTGCTTCCTCCGCGGGGCCATGACGTGACACCAAAAGTCAGCAGCCGCCGCCAGCATCGGCTGCACGCCATCGAACGGCGAAGTCGTCCGGTTCAGGATCAAACATCAGGGGTTCTGTGGCGCGGCAGGCCGATAGAACCTCGGGTGGACGACTTGTTTTGACACGATGTTCCTGACGCTGTTGATCATCTGCAGGCGAACGACCCCGACGTACACGGCTTACATAACCGGCGGCGGGTTCCTCTGGGAGAAAACGCCATGAGCTTCATTAGACACACACAAAAACCCACATTCACAGAATCCTCGACGAATCAGCGACGGTTCTTCACGGAGAAGCTTCACTTATTTATTCCTCTGGAGATCCTGCAAACGGAATTATTAATTAGTTAAAGAGAAAAAAAATTAGGTTCGATCGGGAGTTATTCTGAGCGTTGCTCGTGTTTTGGTTTGATTCTGCGGATCAGCTGACTCGCCGATCACGTGACACATGACCGACACCTGACCGCTATTAGCTTCTTACCGGTTTGAGCTCTGGTTCTGATCCATGCACATAACACCGGTAAGCCCGGGTGCCCATAAAGGGTTTCCCCCCCTCCTTTACGCAAACACAGGAGCGAATCCAACACCAGCCAGAAACTCGGGCTCGTCCAAAGTTCTGGGGCTTTAACGGGTCCCAGGTTCCTTGTTTCAGATATATGGAGGTTATTGTTTGGCTAAAAGTTCCTGCTGCTGCAGAAAGACCGGCAGCTGAATGGCGGTCTACCCACGTCGTTAGAGCGCGGCTGTAATTCGTCACGTCCCGAAGCAGCTCCCGACATTTCTTGCAAAAACCCAAATATCAACAAACACTGGGTCCGGGTCTAAAAATGGTACCGCCAAGCGTCCGTCTCAGAAAAAAGCCTTTGCTAACGAGGACGGAAAAGGAAAAGCAGTCAGAGTCCAACTCTGGAGCGGTTCGCAAAACAGAGCGGGCAGGAAGGGGCGGTCCCAACTTTACGTTTCCTCATCAGAAACACCAACAAACAGTGTCTCGACCCATTTAGACTGAAGCCCGCAGCAGCGCGTGGTTCTGCATATGTTACAGGCCTCTGATCCGGTACGACTGCGGCGGTACTTGTGTGTGTTGGACGTCAACGTCAGACGGGGGAACCGTACACCAGCGAGGCTCTTCGGGCCCCCCATTATCTGTCTCTCACTTACAGGGTTGCAGAGGCCAATTTGCCCCGTCCACTGTTCTGGCTCCTCCCTCGGGACCCCCGTCTGCGGGCCGCTGGACTGATTTCAGGGGCTTTTCTGCTCTATTTCTTCCCCACTCTCCACTGTCTCCTGTTACACTTCCTCCAGCGAACGTCTCGCTGCAGCCTGTTTGTTCCCGTCACACGCAAACGACCCAGAAATGAAGCAAAAACTCTTTTAGCCTGTCATCACAGAGTTCTTTATTTTTTGGGATAAACGCGTGACGATGTTTAACGTCGGCGCACAGAACGTCCGAATGAGATCCTTTCAGACGGAGAACATCCACCTCACCATCATCGTGTTGTTTCTTACGGGGAGGGAACCCGTCGCCACTCAGAACGCCGAGTCAGCATTCGCCGTTATTCATAGGGGGTGGAGAGGGGCCGCCGCGAACGGCGCCACCTGCTCCTCGGCAGTGATAACAATTCACGCCGTTCATATCCAGTCCACGGAAGATTTGTACAAGTTTGTTACAGTTTTTGAGAAGAAAAAAAAGCAAAAAACAGCAAAACATTTTTGCTGGGAAATAAGAAAGAACAACATTTTCAAGACAGAAAGAGTGTGGAGGGTTTTATATTTCAAAAAAATAAAAGTGTAGAAGAGTATTTGAGTTCTGTTCCACTGACAAAACTAATAACCTCGATGAACCAACTTGTAACCATGGAAACAGAAAGGAAAGTAGAGACAATTGCGAGTCCCTAAATAGCAAACGTTTGTCGCGGTCAGAAGCTTTTGTGGAAGAATATGTAGATAAACACGCAATTAATCTATTTCTAACTTTCTATGGTAGGATTTTTTTTGTTTACTTGTTTGAAATTTTGATTTATATTTGATTTTGGCCCATAAATCTGAGAGTTCTTCACACAAACAGACATTTATAGACACAATGCAAACAAACACAAACAGTTTAACAGCCATCTGTCAGAGTTCACTCTGTAAGCACACACACACTCACACACACACACACACACACACACACACACACACACACACACACACACACACACACACTCACACACACACACACACACACGCACACACACACACGCGCGGTCCTGTCGTATCGTGGATGTTTTACGTCCCTCTTCCTTCGGCTGTATCTCAGAGAGAAGTCAGTCTGTTGTTGTAACTAATCTCTCACTTCCACTCCCTTCAGTCAGAGCAAATATAAACTGGACAAGCCTGTCTGGAGCAGGGAGAGGCACCACACACACACACACACACACACACACACACACTCAAACACACACTCATCAAACACACACTCATCAAACACACACCTCAAACACACACACACACCTCTCCTTTTCATTAGTGCATTGCAGCAAAACTGTGTGTGAGATGTGTCTGATTGGACTGATTGTGTGTAGATGTGTGTAAGAGCAGTAGGTGTGTGTTTAACAGCAGTAGATGTGTGTGTGTGTGTGTGTGTGTGTGTGTGTGTGTGTGTGTGTGTGTGTGTGTGTGTTGTGTGTGTGTGTGTGTGTGTGTGTGTGTGTGTGTGTGTGTGTGTGTGCGTGCGTGTGTGTGTGCGTGTGTGTGTGTGTGTGTGTGTGTGTGTGTGTGTGTGTGTGTGTGTGTGTCTCTTTGATAATGCTGCATCTGTTTATCCCGTCGCCTGAGGGAAAACGTTGCAAATTCTTCTCAGGCTCTGGTTTATTTCTTCTTCAGATGAAGAGCGGGTCGGTTGAAGACGAACACCTGGACCATAAATACTGGTAATAATCTGACACTTAATGATGTTTCTAAGTTACCTTCTCTGCAGACAGAGGTCAGAGGTCAGAGGTCAGTGTGGATCCAGTATCCAGCCCAAGGAAACTGTGACATAACGACACGGCTCTAGTGCCTCTGTGACGTAATGATGTGACAATAGGGATGTGACATGGTGGCACTAGAGCCTCAGTAACATGACTCCAGCACCTGTGATGTAATGACGTGGCTCTAGTTCCTCTGTGATATGGCTCTATTGCTTTTGTGATGTAACAAGCGGGCTCTAATGCCTCTGTAAGGTGCCTCGTTATTCTATAATGTAATTACATGGCTGCAGTGCCTCTATGATGTAATGATACGGCTCGAGTGCCTTTGTGGTGTGGCTCTAGTGCCTCTGTGACATCATAAGGTGGCACTGGTGCGTCTGTGATATTATGAAAGGGCTTTAGTTCCTCTGTTGTGTGGCTCTAGTGCCTCTTTGATGTTATGACGTGGCTCTAGTGCCTCTGTAACATTGCACTAGTGCGTTGTGATGTAATGATGTGGCTCTAGTGCCTCTGTGATATTATGAAAGGGCTTTAGTTCTTATGTAACACAGTAAAAAAAAAAACCAAGGTGTGAGATCAAGGGTGTCACATGACCACACAGAGCCGACATCTCTTTGAACTCAGCGACAGGTGGACGGTTGCAGCGAGACAAAACATGCCACCTTGATACCTGAAACCTGGTTCTGGAAACCCGCCTCCTGCCAACACTCAGCTCCCGGTCCACACCTCCAGGGATTCTCCATGACTCTCCGCTGGTTGAATACCAGGATCCATCAAATTCCACGCCTGTGTTTGTAAGATCGGAGCCCCGGCTGGAGATTTTGTCTTCTCCGATCCAAAAAACATTCACTAGGGTGTTTGTCTGTGGCCCGATGTCGGGTTAGGCTCCACCCCCAGAATGACTGTATTGGTATCGGTGTAGCCTTTCAGTTCTGGCAGGAACAGCCGGTTGGGTTCCCTAGACGAGGCGGATCCAGACATACGTCTTCAGAAACGTCGTCTTTAAATTATGTTTCAGAAACGTGTTTTTTTTCTCTAATTTTAATTGCATTCTGCAGACAAATGTAAAAACAGCCTGTTCCATGTTCAGAGGCAGCGGCCCGCTCGCATAAATCACCGGAGAACCTCTGCTACCAGAAGAGCGGCCCATAAATCCATGCCCATTTAAATATTTAAGTGCCATCGCCGGCGAGGTTTGGTTTTCCACGTCTGTCTGTTGGCGTGGTTTCCACAAAAACTGCCGGAGGGACTGAAACTTGGAAGGATTGATTGGGATGTTTGGAGTTGATCCACTCCGAGGGATGCGGTCAGGAATTTAGTTCCACTTTGTTTAACATTGAGCAATGGGGATTATCTTCTTTCTTTTTTTATTGACATTTTCGTCTATTAGGCAAGAACCGCGTGTTTGATTTCGATGGACTGTGTTACGACTGTTGTTGGGCTTGGAGCTCAGAACCAACTAGTCCTCATACGTGTTAATCATTCACAGACCTGGACTCTTGATACCTTACTTTTTATCTTCTGGGGTGGCTGTAGCTCCGGAGGTAGAGCCATCCCTCACCTATCAGAAGGTTGGGGGTTCAATCCCGCGGCCCCTGCTAGAGTAAGATTGCAAGGAGCCTCCCTGGCCAGATGAGATATATGGTCCCACCAGGACCTTCTGGTACCACCCCGGGATCTCCTCCCAGATGGACGTGATTGGAAAAACCTCCAAAGCCCGCCTCAGCCCGCGAGCTTCCTCCAGATGTCCGATCTTTGCACCTTAGGCTACTAAGGCCGAGTCCAGCCCCCTTACCAAGGAACCTCATTTCAGCCGATTGTTTCCTAGACTTCATTCTTTCGAAACGTCGTACCGGCTCGTAAATTGAGAGCCTTGCCTTACGACTCAGCTCTTTCCTCACCGCAGCGGCCCGATACCACACCGTCATCCGTTGCTGATGCTACACCACAACCGCCAAACGGTCCAATCTTTCCATGGCTGAAGACAAAGACACCAAGATACTCCAACTCCTTTTCTTGAGGCAGCCGCTCAGCCCAGAGGGGGCTGACAAAAAAAACCACAGCTTCCTTGGGCAAGATCCAGAACCCCAAGTTGCTCCGGATAACTGTGGGAATAATGGTGTGAGCGGTTATCGCTCCCGGTGAGGGGGCGGCACCTTCTGCCACCACTGGATGAGGGAGCGAATGGGTGAACGCTGACTCAGGTTGCCGACCAGACAACAAAGGCGCCGCCATTTATGTGATGGTGACTAATGAAGCTGAGTCTGATGACTCAGGCAGAGTTGCGTTGGACCTCATCTGACCGCATTCTTTTAGCAGTGTGTATGCAGATGGCCACACCGAAGGAGCTTCTACTGGATCCGTCCAGTAGAAGTGGATACGAGTGTGGGGGTCCGCCTCCACAGAGACGCAACAAGCAGCCAGTAAAACAGTTGAAGTACATCCTGTCTGACTTCCATTAGTTCCATGTTTGACCCCCCAAGCTCACCAGCAGATGTTTGTGAACAGACAGAGTTTCCGGCGAGGAGCTCAGACTTCTGGAGGGAGGTCAGAGTCGCCGACTCCTCTGAGACACGACTGCAGCCTCATGTCTGGACGGCAGGGACAACAGGCAAAGCAAGGAGGTCAGAACATCAGGGCTCTGAGGCCCGGATCATCCAGAAGACTGGATATCTACCACCAGGGGTTGAAGGATGATCTGGCGCAGGGGTGATCTGGCGCAGGTTTGATGGTGGAGGTATGGGGGAAGACCAGCAAGCTAGAGTCACAGCCAAAGTCACAGAGACTAGAGCGGGGCGAGAGAGAGTGAAAACCAGAGAGGGAGATAATCCTCAAGAGGAGTGAAATATAATCAGAGGACAAGGAGGCAGGACTGGTTACTGAGGGTCAGATCATGCAGAATGGATGATCTGGGTGGGTGGTCCTCGTCATCTCTCACCCTTCATCCCCCCCCCTGAGCTCAATCAATAATTCCTCGAGACTGGAGCCCAGAAAAAGTCAGCTGAGGGCAGGAATGTCCTTGGTGAGAGCCTTCAAAGTGCTCCTCATGGTGAAGAAGCAGAAATCTGGGGGGGCGGGGTTGGCGGGGGGCTGCAGCAGCGAGAGGAGCTCCTATCTTCAATCGTGCTCCATCGAAATCAGAAAAATAATCCGGTTTTGGCTGAGCTCCCCTCGACAGACAGGCTTCAGCGCCGACCTCAAGATGAGGAGGTATCGTCCAACACTTTGGGGCTTTTAGTGGGACGGCGCTGATGTGTGCTCTGGTGTTTGGCATACTGATGAGGAGCCCCCCAACTACCATGTGGGAGAACTCCCAGGGCCCATTCATTATTCAAGGGAGTGGGAGAGATATCGGCTTCCCATATTACTTCTCCTCTGAGGTGGGAGGGAGCGAGGGAGCGAGGGAGCGAGGGAGCGAGGGAGCGAGGGAGGAGTAGAGGAGGAGAGGAGGAGATGCGGGGGGAGAAGCAGAGAGACGTAGTGACTTATTTATTATATTTTCGCTGGGTTCTCCTGTTAAACAACTTTCGCCTCTACATTTTAACACTATATCGGATCTGTGAGGCTTTGAGAGTCTGGTTTCCACGGCAACCGCCGCTCAACCCGTCACCATGAACCACGAGGTGAATTCACTGTCTTTCTTTTTTTTAACGAGTCTGTCGTCTGACTGACTTCTGGGCAACTCTACCATTCACCGGCAATTACATCCCTTTACACGAAACACACTACTTCATCAAAGCAACACTACTGAAGGGCAACGGTACCGTTTTTCGTTTGGGCACCGGGTTGGATTTGAAGCTGGAAACTCGTTGCTGTGACAGGACAATTCTTCTCACTCCTTCACAGCGTTGCCCTTGATTTTGGGTCAAATCAATAGAAGAGATAGATAATGGTATAAAAGACCTGCGTGGTGGTTTGATTCCGCGTACGAATGTGAGAGACGTACCAGTGGAGGCAGGTGAGAACGGGTCTCGGGCTTCCGTGAGAATAAGGAAGCCGGAGGTGAGAAGGTTTAAAACGGCGCCGGGTAAATTCCTCGTGTAGGAAAATGAGATCGATTGCTTTGGTAGAGCAACTATCCGTTTGACCTCGCTTTGAGTGTAGTTGCGGCGCAACGTCCTTCAAGACAGACGCGAGCCTCCGGTAGGAGGTCACGACCCCAGAGGTGTTTATTCCAGGAAATGTGAAACGGCATAAAAAGAGAAAAATCCCCGGCATCAATATAAGATGAGTCTCCGGTCGTATATCTGATGAAGTTGCAGCAGCGAAAAGAGGCTAGACTAAATGTTCTTCTTCTTCGGTCATGAATTACTTATGAGCAAGCAACTGGATCCTTCTACTACCTCCAGAACCCTCCCGATATCCCAGAATAAAAGATGTCAGCAGAAGTTAAAAACTACAACCTGTGATATTTTACGGATTCAAAAACTACGGAACACGGATGTAGCATTAGCAATCCACGAAGGCAACGTGCCTTTGTCGGGTCTGGGAGGTCCAACTATATGAGAGAGTATTGAAAGGTTTGGGGGCGGAGTCCGACCCGACTACCCCAGAACCTCTACGTTCTCTCGCCGGCTCAGTTTCTAACTGCGGTTCTGACATTAGCTAATTGCTAGCGGTCAGTCAAGGGTCATTTCCTGTAACTGTGTCACATGGGTTGTGCTGCTAACGATACCGAATGATACTACTTTACGGCAATGATACTTTTTTACGCCAAAGATAACACTTTACGGCAATAATAAACTTTATGGCAATAATAGACTTTACTTGACAAACTACCACTTTTACAGCAGTGCTACTACTTTCTGGCAGCGAAACTGCTTAAAGGCAACAATGGCACTCTACAGCAACGATACCACTTCTCCGCAATTATACTTCTTTATAGCAACGCTGTCACTTTTTGCAGCAATGATGTTACTTTACGGCAACGCCACATTAAGGCAATGATACTACTTTATTGCAAAAAGATACCACTTTACAGCAACAATATCAATTCACAGCAATGCCACTTTAAGGCAACAATGATACTTTATAGCAACGGTGGCTCTCTATGGAAACAATACAACATCGAGGCAATGGTATTACTTTATGGCAACAATATCAATTTATAGCAGAGATATCAACATACAGCAACGGTAGCATTTTGTGGCAACGGCACCACTTCTCGGAAATATGCTACTTTCTAGCAGCAATGTCAATTAACTGCAGCAAAGACATTATATGGCAACAAAACCACTTTGTGGCAAAGATACCACTTGATAGCAACAATATTGCTTTTCGGCAATAACGATTATTTATGACGATAATAATATCAACGTTTTTCTACAAACTTAAATTTTTTTCAGATTGGAAACATGATGATCCAGAGTTAAAGCTGGGCCAGAACCCAGTACAAGTGCATTCTGGGAGCCATCACCTTTGAGTAAAAACATAAACATGGCACTTGTGTAAAAATGTTCTGGTTAAGGCTGTAACTTCTTTTTCATGTGGGTTCAGCAACAAACTTCATTGCGTCCTTAAACACGAGAGAGAAACTCGTCTTAACGTCTGGAGGGGAGCGGCGGCGTCTCCCGAGAGCCGGATGAAAGGAGGCAGAAGATCTAAGCTTGCGCTCCGGTTCATCAGAACACGCCGCGGCTTCATATCTGCCGCGGCGTTTGGCTGCGAGCCGGGCTTTAATGGAGAGATGTTAATAGTGAACACGTCTGGGCTTCACGCTTGGCGTCTGTGTTTAAGGAAAAACATATATGTACGTGAATGTTTTTAAGTGGAAATGTATTTTTAATCCCCCCCCCCCCGAATCCCCCCGAGGCTGCCGTCAACCGTGTTCCTGAAAG
>JBBDHG010000541.1:45000-75000 GCA_037951165.1 Lophius americanus
AGAGAGAGAGATAGCTAGAGAGAGAGAGAGAGATAGCTAATGAGAGAGATAGCTAGAGAGAGAGAGTGAGAGATAGCTAGAGAGAGAGAGATAGCTAGAGAGAGAGAGAGAGATAGCTAGAGAGAGAGAGATAGCTAGAGAGAGAGAGAGTGAGAGAGATAGCTAGAAAGAGAGAGATAGCTAGAGAGAGAGAGAGTGAGAGATAGCTAGAAAGAGAGAGATAGCTAGAAAGAGAGAGAGAGTGAGAGATAGCTAGAAAGAGAGAGATAGCTAGAGAGAGAGAGAGAGTGAGAGATAGCTAGAGAGAGAGAGATAGCTAGAGAGAGAGAGATAGCTAGAGAGTGAGAGTGAGAGATAGCTAGAAAGAGAGAGAGAGAGAGAGATAGCTAGAGAGAGAGAGTGAGAGATAGCTAGAAAGAGAGAGAGAGAGAGATAGCTAGAGAGAGAGAGAGAGAGAGAGAGATCGCTAGAGAGAGAGAGAGTGAGAGATAGCTAGAAAGAGAGAGAGAGACAGATAGCTAGAGAGAGAGACAGAGAGAGAGAGAGAGATAGCTAGCGAGAGAGAAAGAGAGAGAGAGAAGAACAGAGAGAGAGTGAGGGAGAGAGAGAGAGAGATGAACGGAGAGAGAGAGTGAGGGAGAGAGAGAACAACGGAGAGAGAGAGAGAGACAGAAGAATGGAGAGAGAGAGAGGAAGAGTGAGAGCGAGATAGATGGATAGATAGATGGATAGAGAGAGAGAAACAATATTTAGTCGTTGCAGCAGCTCCAACATACAGATTTTCTAAAGGTGACTAAAAATCAATACATATTATATAATACGACGTCGTAATATATATATAATATATATATATATACATATATATATATATATATATGTATGTATGTATGTATATATATATATATATATATATATATATATATATATATATATATATATATATATATATATATAATATATATATATATATATATATATATATATATATATATATATATATATATATATATATATATATATATATTTTTTTTTTTTTTTCATATACAAATACATGTTCAATGAAGGAAATAAGAAATATTCCTGCAAATGCCATTTTTTAAAAAAAAGATCTTTTTCCTACTTTGAGCTTTGCCACTATACTTAAGTCGATAGAAATCTTAATCCAACCCCATTTCCAAAACAAGTTTGGGAAATGCCTATAAACACAGAATGAATTGATGTGCAGGAGCTTTTTTGGGCCTAATTGCAGTAAACTTTGAGTTTGGGACAGCGCCGTGTTTCTGAGAGGAGGTCAGAACACAAACTTGCCTCCAGAACTAAAAATGTAGATTTGCCACGTCTACAGTTTCCAAAGAAACGGCCCTGAAAGCGGAGAGCGAAGAGTTCTTGGGAACAGTCTTCATCAAGAGAGAAACCTTCTCTCAGTCTTCATGGGTTTATTATTATCACTTATTTGTCATCTTCCAGATATTCTAAAAAAAAAAATTTCCCTCTCTGTGTCAGTCTGTCTCGGATGACCTCTGACCCCAAGCCGGGACTTCATTTATAGAGATGCGTTCACTGTCGACGTTTCTCTGAAGTATTCCTGAGCATCTTAGAAACACGTTTGTTTGTTTTTTTTTAAATCATGTTGCTTTTCAATGCAGTGCCGTCCCAGGGGTCAAAGGTCACCGGAATCCAACGCTGCCCTTCGTCCTCGCCCCTTACTCGCAGACATTCCTCCGCATCTCTTGCTGGTATTATGGTATGCAGGCGGTGAAATCCTCACATTCTTGAGGTTATCTATTTGTACGTTTTTGTTCCGGAGTGATACCGAACTCTTCATACTCCACTACCACGTATTCCTGCTGACCCTAAGAACCTGTGGGATGGTCCAATCAGGACTGTCTGAGCATTCCACAACTGACCCCGTCTTTTTATCGCACTAATTTACGATAATTAATGACGCAGGTGAGGGTTAGACCACCGACCTGGGTCCAGGGGACTGGGGTACGAAGACAAAAGAGGGCGTGGCTGAAATCAAGGGAGTAGCCTTAGACAAGCACCTTAGCGCTACCAGCTGACCCGGTCCCATCTAGCGCCGGTCCAAAGTCCGTATAAATGGGAGGGGTCGTGCTAGGAAGGGCATCCGACGTAAAAACTTTATTTAACAATATGCGGAACGAGACGATCCGCTGTGGCGACCCCCCTAGACCCCCCCCCCCACTGGTGCTCTTGTCGGAACAAATCCTTCCACCGGGTTCAACATCTAGAACTAGGAGAGCCGAAGCTCCTTAAGAGCAGCGGCTTAAGGCCCGTGGTTTCAGGTTTAGTGTAATATTTGAGTCCACATGGGTGTCATTTACCAGAGATTATCCCGGAACCGACGGCAAAAAGGCTTTATTGGATCATTACGGGGTTTATTTCAAAATGGAAGGATCCCGCCTGCAAAACTCAACCGGCAACTGTGAGTCATCCTGCCCTCCACAGGAGGAAGAAAGAGGAAGACGAAGAGAGATTTAGTGTCAGGGTAAGAAGATCCCTTCTTGAGAATGTGTCACATGTGGAATCAGGAATGAACAATCCGGACTTAACACTGGTGGAAAAAACGGTTCTGTGGTTCTTGTGTTGTGAGGGAAAATGCTGAGAAATGTCCCAGTCGGACCTTTTATCTCTATCCGACCCCCAAGTCGCTTCCTCGCTCGAAACCATCTCGATACTATCCTTAACTAAAAACACTATAAAAACTACCATAAACAGAACCGTTCAAACAAACTTAAGCTTCCGTCTTTATTAAACGTTCTTTTGCACAACCGGGTCAGTTTTAGCACCGGAAACCAGGAACTTCCCGTCAGGAATGGTAACGTGAACGTAGCATCAGACTCTCTTCTTTTACACTTTTGTCTGTTTATAGCGGAGAAAACAGCAAAACATTGCGGCAAAAGCGATTTGAAATAGTGACCGTTTTGATTAATTAACCCTTCATGAATAATAATAATAATAATAATAATAATAATAATAATAATAATAATTAATACTTTTTATTGCTGCTTTCGTCAGACAGTACAACATTGCAATTTTTTTTTTTAACCTTTCCGTTGATTGACCTCTTCTTTGAATTAGCCGCTAACTACTATTAGCCCATTTTAAGCCTGCTGGTACCGGCCGAGGGTTCGATGCCAACCTCCCTCAGAGGCGGGTCCGCTCAGACCCCCCGCTACGACTCTAAGGCGTTCTGAGCAGCGGAGTGGAAAATAAAAAAGGCTTTTTCCGATGCCGATGCTGCTTTTGCGTCTGATTATTCAATCTTTCATCTCTCCTGCGGGATCGTATCATTAAATCTCCTCGTCTTGACGAAGCCGATGGAAAAGATTTTGGTCATCCCCTGTGTTTGTTTAAAGCCTCCTTTCACGAGGCGTCGGAGAAGAACAGAGGGGGCCGGGATCATCCGTCACGTCGGGCGGCGCGCTGTCAGACCGAATCATAAATCAGCTATTGATTCCATTCGGTAGCCTAATTTTTTCCAGCGGAGTAAGCCGTCCTAACGACCTAACTCTGTCTTGTCATCACTCCATAATCGCTGTGTTTTATTCTTTTGGCAAAGGTTCTCCGGGATGGGTTTCCAGCCGACCGTAAAGATGAGCTGGTTGAAGTGCTGATTGCGAGATCCTCGTGTCGGAATCACTCCCCAAGTCCTTCAGGCTACCTGGACCGCCGCCGCGAGACGCGAGGAGCCAAGTGCTAGTCGGGTTATTAGCATCCTCACAGGTAGCTCTCTCGCTTCAGGCGCCTTCAGCGGCTCTCGGCCTGAATCCACAGCTCAGCCGATTAGTTGAAGGTGAAATTTGTTTAACCCTTTTATGCGCTCAGCAACCAAAAACAGCAATGGGAGAAAAAAAAAACAGGAAGAGACGCTTTTGATTTACCATAAAATGACAAATTGTTGGTTTTGAGACGATAATGATAAATAAGTTCATGAGAAATGTGACTTAAAAACTTCAATTTCACTAAAAAAAAGTAAATATTTATTAGAAAATTATAATTATGGGATCTTTTTGTGACAGAATTGTGTTAAATACGTCCTCACACGTTTTAATTTGCGAAAAAAAGCTTATTTATGGAATAATTCTTTTTTTATAGCTATAATTGATGCGTCCTTCTCGGTGGCAACTGTGGCGTCCCCCAGGGCTCCATCCATGGACCCTTGCTCTTCAGCATCTACATGCTGCCGCTGGGTCACATGTTTCAGTTATTAAATAGTGACTGAAAAAGAGTTCAACCAAACAGTTGAGTAGGACATGAAAGGGTTCGAGAAATAATGCATTGTATTTTTTTTTTCTTCATGATTTTATGTCTGGAGACCGAGATGATGTGATTTTTAAATTGAGTTATTTTTATTTATTTATTTATTTATTTAAAAAGATTGAATTATTTTGTTATTTTGAATTGAGATTTTATTTTTGATTCATTAAATTTTTTGGAATTATTGTCATTTTTTTTGAAACTACTTGATTAATTTATTATTATATGAAGATTTTGATGCTTTTTAAAAATAAATATAAATATGTACACTGTAGGAATATATAAATAAATTTT
The DNA here is from genome assembly GCA_037951165.1 of Lophius americanus. Taxonomy (NCBI): domain Eukaryota; kingdom Metazoa; phylum Chordata; class Actinopteri; order Lophiiformes; family Lophiidae; genus Lophius; species Lophius americanus. The sequence goes on from JBBDHG010000541.1 coordinate 49,576, forward strand.
TCCCAAAATCAATCCAGTTCTTCCTCACACTGAGATCAACGTGGATATCGAGTTTGAAAACGATGCATGAAATAGTTTTTGGGTTATCGCCCAAACACCGAGGATCGGCGGCGGCGGCGGCGGCAGACTTGGTGACAGTTCCGTGACATCCTTTCCGTTGATCAGCGGTGGCGGCGATTCGCTGTGTGATTGTGCGAGGGAGGCCCTGTGATCCGCAGCCTTTGAAGAAGAAAGAACCTTCTCGCCGTATTAGTCTCCGCCGCCTTGCGTCATCCTGACAAACACGTCTCCGCCCCCCCCCGGAGACCTTCCTGTGATATCCCCTCCAATCTAGCTCACCGGCTTGTCCTCGCTCTCCTCCGGCAGGAGACGCTTCGTGCACGAGCCTCGCTTCACGAAGAGACACTGACCGCCGACACGACATAAAGCTGTCGCCAAACGCCGCACCTCCTGGGCGCCGAGGCTTTATTTGCTGTGTCTTCTTCGTCTTCACAGGGAAAAGGGTCACAAATTAGATTTCTGGAGGAAGGTAAAACCGTCGGAGGTGAGTTTCCCTACAGGTGGAACCCGGGTCGGGTCATCAGAGGGTTAACAGAACCGCCGTTTTCTGGGCCGTTCTCGGAATTGAGCGTCTTTTTTCTCGCCCTCGGTAGCAGAGAGAGAGAGAGAGAGAGAGTCCTTCATCAATATAGAATTATTATTTATTATCCAACACAATAAATCTTCGCTGTGATGGTAAAACTCTTCCTCCGGGACAGACTCCAGAACAGAACCAGAATTTAATCTGGGCCAATGCATCTAGAAACGGGCTTTTCTTCAACGTGCCAAGATGACCAATGTGAAATTTTTAAAGTTAAAGTTGCACCAAGTCTCCTCAGGCGTTTTATCTTCTGTCATGTTCTCCTCCTCTTCACTTTCTTTCTTCTTCTTCTTCTTCGTCTTCTTCTTCTCTTATTTAATTGCCCTTCCTCGCCCCTGAGTATTTTTATTGCCTCTCTATTAACTGCGACTCCTCTCCCACGCCCTCTTGACGGCGGTGAATCATCTCGCGGTAATTATCCGCAGAAATGATTCAAATGTTTTGCCGCGCTATGCCAGGAATTCCTCATAAAAAAATAAAAAAAAAAGGTTTTTAAAAACTCCCTCCGAGGTCTTCGTCGCGACTCTCTCGTTTCTGTGGGAGACCTTTGAAGATTGTAATTACGGCGAGGACCAAACAGAGCGCCGGGTCCAAGAACGGATTCGCACAGCGCCGCAGTCGGACGAGGCGGGCTTTAATCAGAGGCGCTTCGTCTTCCTCCTGTGTTTAGAAGGAGGGTCGGCGTGTTTTTTCTGTCTTCCTCTGTCCCCGCCTGAACTCCAGCCTTCCCAGCCCCCCCCACCACCGGGACGGATGAGTAACCTTTGACCTCCAGCGTTGGATGGCTTGGGTTGCGAACAAAGCAATCAGATGCCGCTGCATCTGCAGCCATAAGTCTATACGCGGGCCCGGAGATGACAGGAAGGACCTTTGACCTTTTTACAGGATCCATAAAGGGTTCTGCTGACGAAGCACATTTGAGCGGCGAGACCCGTTTGTCTGCTCGCTACCTCATCGTGACTCTGGCTGCCTGCTTGTCATCAGCATTTATTCCCCTCTGAGAACCAGCACACTGTAAAAAAAAAAAGAAAGAATTCATGCTAAAATATTGGCAGCAGAATTTTACTGTAAAAAATGTGAGAAAAAAAAATCCCCCCAAAAAAGTTAGTTTGTATTTTCACTGTAAAATTCTGTTTTCAAGATATTCTCAGCATAAAAATAAAGTTATTTACAGTTTTTTTGACTTTACCTACTATTTTTTTTTTTACATAATCTAAGTGTAAACTTTTTATAGTGTACAGAAAAACAACAAAAAAAATATGACTATGCATTATATACGATCATTTATATAATCTGTATTTGTTGTAATTCTCTTCTATCGAACGTCCTTGTAAACAGTTTTTACAGTGTATCTTTTATAATGTATTTCCTCATCATCATCATCATCATCATCATCATCATCATCATCATCATCATCATCCTTCTTCTTGTAGCTCCACGACTGTTAATGAGACAAACGGCTCCTCAGTATTAATTAGCTCCGCCTCTTCAGCGCTGCAACCAGAGACGGTTGTTTGACAGCGGCGGGTCACTGGGTTCTTAAATGATCATTAGTCCGCGGGCCGCTGAGGGTAACATGACGCCGCGGTTCTGTCCATGGGCTCTGGCCCGATGGCGGAGCGTATTCTGCGTGTCCACATAGGAGCGGGACGCATTGATCGCGCCGGGCGGTCTTTGCATTCATGACGGAAATCAATTCCTCGCTGGTTCTGGAGCGTCGATTCTGTCCGGCGGAGTTCTGGAGGACATGTGGTCATCTAAGCGGGTTTAGCAGGGCCCGCGGCGGCCATTGTGTGCCGCAGGGAGGCTGTGTCTGTGGATACTGTGGAGCGCTGGTGGCGTTTTGCTCGGCCGGGGCTTCGGACCGAGTCAGACTTGCAGAATGTGGTTCTGTGAATGACCCGGAATGTGTGAACAGCGTTTTTCCACTTAGCAACGCCATTGTTTGTTCTTCTGCAGTTTCTCACTTAGTTAGCAAATAACTTATTTCCTGCATGTTCTAAACAACAAGATGGGTGAGGGGGGAGGGAGCGGGTGGGGGGGGGGGGGGGGGGGGGACAGTTTATGACCGCACTCATTGTTTGAGGCACAAAAGCCCACCGGTCCACAACATGAGGAAATATTCTGGAGTTGAGTTGCAGATGGATTTTTTTTCTTTTATCACGGGAAAGTAAAAAGGAAATGGAAGCCGGAGGGAAAGTTTTTAACTTCTTTGACACTTTTAATTTTAACAAAACTGAGGTTTTCAATCGTGTTTGTCCTTAAACGACTTCATCTGGACTGGAACCGGGACGGCTCAGAACCACTAACGGCTCAATTTAAGCTCAGAAACGAATTGGGGCCTTTTTTTTATTTCACGGGGAAAATAGTCGGGCGTATTTATTTTGACTAAAGTCGTGTTTTAAACCGGACTGATCGGGTCTTCATACCAGATGGAAACAGTCCAGGTTCTTACAGTGAAACAGTCCAGGTTCACACAGTGAAACAGTCCAGGTTCATACGGTGAAACAGTCCAGGTTCACACAGTGAAACAGTCCAGGTTCACACAGTGAAACAGTCCAGGTTCATACAGTGAAACAGTCCAGGTTCACATAGTGAAACAGTCCAGGTTCATACAGTGAAACAGTCCAGGTTTACACAGTGAAACAGTCCAGGTTCATACGGTGAAACAGTCCAGGTTCACACAGTGAAACAGTCCAGGTTCACACAGTGAAACAGTCCAGGTTCATACAGTGAAACAGTCCAGGTTCACATAGTGAAACAGTCCAGGTTCATACAGTGAAACAGTCCAGGTTTACACAGTGAAACAGTCCAGGTTCACACAGTGAAACAGTCCAGGTTCATACAGTGAAACAGTCCAGGTTCACACAGTGAAACAGTCCAGGTTTACACAGTGAAACAGTCCAGGTTCACACAGTGAAACAGTCCAGGTTCATACAGTGAAACAGTCCAGGTTTACACAGTGAAACAGTCCAGGTTCACACAGTGAAACAGTCCAGGTTCATACAGTGAAACAGTCCAGGTTCACACAGTGAAACAGTCCAGGTTCATACAGTGAAACAGTCCAGGTTCATACAGTGAAACAGTCCAGGTTCATACAGTGAAAAGGTCAGTTAGAAACATTTGAATGTATTTAAATGTTTCTAACATTTTGTTCTACATTTTACCTCCATCATGAAGTAGAGAAACTGCGTTTAGGGTCAGATCAGGACCAAGAACAATGGAGCTGAAGCAACTTCCTGTCTGCTAGTAGAAGAAGGATTTATTTCTATTCCCACATGATTGCTTGAGTTTTGGAAAGGCTAGTTGTTTATTTTCCGACACTCGACGCCTGTGAATCCACCGGAGGAGATCCGAGTTTTACTCCACACGTTTGTTTGTTTGCTTGTACAACGCAGGGGACTGGGGGGGTTTCAGGGGCTATTGTGCTAAGCGAGCAAATTTCCATTGTGTTTTTTGGGGGGATTACTACCATTAGGAACAACTTCTAGTCCCATATTCTGGACTAACTAGAACTCAAAGGGTTCTTGAGCAGGACCCTGGACCCCAATATCACTCTGTTGTTCCACATGTATGATTCTACGTGACAAACTTCTTCTTCTTCTGTTATTGGAGTCAACAAACCGGACCACCAACGCAGCCGACGAGACTTAACCTAAGTCGGGCTTCGGGCCTGATTCTGCTGGTAGATGTCTTCAAGACGGACGGACGAGAGCAAAGACGGAGAAGAAGGTGGTCTTAAAAGGTTTTACTTCTGTGGTGGGCCTGCTCTCTGTAACGCACACCCTCTTCCTCCTCTTCCTCGTTGAAACTAATTCACCTGATGACAGACGTGCTGACAGACGTTTCACAGCCAACACACACTTCTCGCCGTCTGTCCTCCCCTCTCTCTCTCTCTCTCTCTCTCTCTCTCTCTCTCTCTCTCTCCCTCTCTCTCTCTTTCTCTCTCTCTCTCTCTCTCTCTCTCTCTCTCTCTCTCTCTCGCTCTCTGCTCCAGTCCACTCAGCAGACGGCGCCGGACATTCCTAGAGTCCGGGTCGTCCGCCATCTTTGTGTTCGGTCAATAATATTGTCAACTTCTTCTACCTGTTCTCCATCAACTTCTTTTATCATAAAACGCCAATCATCCGTCCACACACACACACACACACGCACACACACACACACACACACACACACACACACACACACACACACACACACACACACACACACACACACACTCAGACCTCAAGGGTTAATGTCCCCCTGAGGGCCCACAGCAGCTCGACCTTTGACCTTTCCCAGGATTCCCCTCTGCTACCAGCCTCTGGATTACATTTTATGCTCCTCAGCTGTCTTTCATCTCACCGACACGCCGGCCAACATAACAAAAAACATCGGCGTTTTTGCGCAAAACATCGATTTATGCGGCGCGAGACCGAGATCCGACTCTGGATCGGATCTTAGAACCGGCCAGCAGATGAAGATGCCGGCGGCCTGCTGCGAGACACGTGTGAGTGTTTCTAGCGGCGGAGAAAGACGACCTGCTGCTGATTCTGGTGGACGTGATGAAGGTCCCTGACAGAACGTTTGACTTTCGTCTCAGTCGGGAGCTGAGACACAGGCGGCCGGGTCGCATTCCTCAACTCCGGGCCTTTGTTTGCCTCGATGGAAGCGCCGAGATTCCCGTTTATTAGAAACACCCAGCTGAAGCTGCGGGGGGGGGTTTCAGTACCGCCCCACTCCAGTACAGCGCCGACACCGAAGCATCTCTGAAGGTGAGGAATGAGATTCTTCGGCGAATCCATGTTGAAAAGATACGTTTGTGTAAATATTCCCCCCCCTTAAACGTCAAGCTTTGGAAAGCCCCTCCTTTATAGGTCACTGAGGAAAGCCCCGCTCTCATACATCATCTCGGAGATGCCCCGCCCTTGTATGTCAAACTGTGGAATGCCCTGCCCTCACACGTGAAATCCTAGAATGCCCCTAACTCAAAGTGTGGAAAGCCCCGCCCCCATACTTCCAGCTCTGGAAAGTCCCGCCCTTATACGGCAAACTGTGAATAGCTCCGCCCTCATGTTTCAAACTAGGAGATGCCCCTCCCTCGTATGTCCAACTGGAGAATCCCCTGCCCTCGTTCCATCAAACTGGGGAATGCCCCGTCCTCACATGGTCAATCCTGGAATGCCTCGCCCTGTAAGGTAAAACTGTGGAACGCCCCGGCGCCGTACGTCAAATTATGGACTGCCCACCCTCACACACAAAAACGTGGAACGTTGAGCCTTCCTAAAACGTCAAACTGTGAAAACGCTTTGATGTTAAATCTGTAAGAATCGACATAAATAGGATCTCATAAAAAGCAGAACTCAAACACGTCTGCTTTTTTTTTTTGTTTTTGTTAAGTCTCTTCATACGACGCATCAATCTGCGAAAAAGGATCTTTAAAAAAACGCTCCGAGTTCTGCTGACAAAGCTGATTGGAGATCAGCGGAGGCTATTCTTACAGTGCGTAAAACCGTTGATACATGTGTGTTGACGTGTGCACATGTGGTAAAGTGCACATATCCATCGGCCCCGACCAGGCCGCTAATGATCCCACCGGTCATAAGGCCTCTATGACAAACCCAGGAGGACCACCAGGCGGCCCCCGCGGCAGAAACTACAACCGCAGCGCCCAATAAAAACATCACATCTCTATAAATTTTTCTGGACTTTTTATTATTTTGATTTTTTTTTTCTCCCAGCCTGATTTTTAAAAAGTATATAATTACACATTTGTGACGGCGGCTTTCTTGGACGCAGCTCGGGTCAGAGAGAGGTAAAAGACGCGGCAGACATTCGACTGTGTCATGATGTAAAAACACGGTGTGGTAAAGAGAAAAGGCAGCCGCACAAAGTCGCACACAGACACACATTAAAGGCCGGCGGGGGGAAAAAAGAGGTTCTGCTTTGACTTCAAACGGAATTAGCGGAACCTTCCGTCTCCCTCCGACCGTTACGGTCGGGCGGGATTATTATATGGATCAGGAGTGTGCCGTTTTATTAAATCACCGGAGCGGCGGTTTTCGTTTACGGCTTTAATAATTGATCGTGTCTTAAAAGGAGGCAGGAGGTGAAAGGAAAGGTTTAAAGGGACAGTTCACCATAAAATACACTATAAAAACAAGCAGAAGGTTGAGGAACGCGAAGCCCTTCCACCTAGCATTAGCATTACTATTAGCTGTAAAAATGCTAATCTGCCCTTTTTTGACCGTCATTATTATTATTGTTATTATTATTATTGGCTGTTATTAATGAATGTCTCCCTTCTAAATATATTATCTTAGACTTTTACCAACTTAATGCTTTTAACTCAAACCGGTCCTGACCAGAACCATCAAACATTGATTTATTTTCAGTGTTTAAATGCCGGTCATGGTGTGTGAAAAACACTCACATATAAACAAATATATAGAAATATAACTGCCGACAGGATTAAAAGTTTTTAAAAGCAGAAAGAAACCTAAAAGAAAAAAAAAGATTTCATGATGAAATTTTACACTTCAAGGAAAATAAACTATTTTAATTAGATACGGTTCATTTTGGGGCAAAACGTGTTTTTAGAAAAACTTTTTTTGTTACATAATTATGTTAAGTAAGTCCTCACATGCTTTAATGAGCCACAGAAATTCTACTTATGAAACAGGACTTCTCCGTTGTCGTGGTTACTGCCTTCTCCTCAGGGGTGGTGTCCCTCAGGGCTCCGTCCTCGGCCCCTTTACTCTTTAGCATATATATGCCAGTTAACCAGTGTTTTCATAAAAATCTCCGATGTTGAAAGGAAAAAAAAACCGTCACCGATAAAACTACGCCACCGAGTTTCTGGTCGCCCGTGACGAATGGCGCCGTTCGCAATGTGGCGTCAAACGGTTTTTACATGAAGGTTGGCTCCCCCTCCTATGGAGATCCCTGCGTGATGCAGAACGAGAAAGTGTCGCCGAACCGCGGCGGCGGAGGGCAGAGGAGAAGGAAAAGAAGAATGTCTGAAAATGTCGGAGACGTCCAAAGAGGAGGCTGTCAGAAACAAGAGGTGGAAACAAAGATGGGGGTGGGAAGAGACAGCGAAAGCAAAAATAAAATCTCCTTCTCACTGAACCGTTTTCCCCGGCGCTGAGCGGCTGTCCAGTCCTGCAGACACCAAACGCCTCTTCTGGCTAACTACCTGACAAAACAGAAGGAGAGCTCAGGCGGCCTGTTAGCAGCAAAGCCATCAAAAAAAAAAAAAAACCCGGCCGAGACGGTGAGTCAGCTCGAAACCTCGATGGTCTTGGACCGCCAAGGCTGGAGACTGAGGACGGCGCTGAAGCGAGAAGTCACCAGAAACAAATGATGGGGGGGGGGGGGGGGGGGGCGGGGATGGCGGCGAGCGGATGGGTGGCCGGGAATCCAAAAAACCGAAACTTGATGACATTGGGAAAAATTCAAAAAAAGATTCTGACAAATCTACATTCATTCTGACCTTAGAGGAAGAAATACCAACTTCTCCCCAAAGTCTGATGGATAATAACGGGAGGATTATTATTATATATTAGATGAAAGGTCACGACATTTAGTCGGAAAAATCATCAAGATTCACCATCAACGCCTCTGTGATCCAGATAATCCCCCCCCCCCCCGACCCGGTGGTCCCGTGAGTGATGTTCTGACAGTATTGGACAACTTCAGACATGAGTGGGTGAAGCCGGTTGACTTTAAGGCTTTAGGTTTGTCTGAGCGACATTGTGAGAAATCGTCGACCGTGGGCGAGTTGAAAAACTTTTTGCTTACTCGGCACTTTGGAATGTCACAGGTGAGGCGGGGGGGACGCAAGTAGCAAATCCCGTGTTTGCTTTGTTACCATCATTGCTGTCAGAACCTTTCATTTTTCAGACTCTGAGACAACCGTGGAATGTTGCTGCAACATCTCTGATTTGATTAAACTGCGGAAACTTCCTTCAGAGAAGGAAACCTTTAATTTTTTTGTTTTTTTGCTGCAGGTATTTTTTTAGTCGTCGATCAAAGCTTGTAGAAATGAAGAGTTTATGATGTCTGATCTTAAAATGGGAGTCTTCTTCACCAGGTGCTTTTAAACTTCACTTCAGTCCAAGCGCAGCATGCGATCCCTCCACCTTTCTCAAGTAGGCTAGTGAGCATCAAATTGTACCCATAATGCATTTCCACCTCCCCACTGATGCGTGGGTGTGTTTGGGAATCCCGCAGACATCCACGGTTCAATCTGTCCATGTCAGATCAGGAGAAACCTCGCGTTTCAGGCGGTGTAAGGAAAGCGACAGCTAAGCTCCACCCGGTTATTGAGCTCATTCATTTCCCACACCGGCCCCGTGGCCCCGTCCATAAAAAAAAAAAAAAAAGGTTCACACGCAGAATTATGTGAGGCTGAATCCGAGCCAAAGATGTAAATTGGGATTCGTATTTTTTTTTTTTTTGGCAGCGTACAGGAAAAGCACATTCTTTGTTCTTTATTCATCAGAGGGTCTTCAGAGATCCTTCAAGACGGACCCTCCTCTCCCGCGGTGTCGGATCCTGAGGTTAAACGTTCGTCAGCGACGGACGAGGTCTCGGGAAGTGTTGAACCTTTTAACTCTCTATTAGATTTGTGACTAAGCAGACGAAATAATGCCGGTGTAAAAAGAAAGTCCATCGACGGAACCGGGCCAGGAAAAGGTCTGGAACCCTTCAGGAACAGTTCCCACGTGTTAGACTTTATTGTCCTCTACGGCCAACATTCCTCCATTTGGCAGCCACTTACACTCGTTCAAGGTCGCGCTGGGACTGGAGCTAATCCCACGGTGGGAGGAAGTATCATCTATCAGTCGTATCTCTGGCAAGGTAGCTAGCAAGCAAGCTATCAATGTGGCTTACAAGAGTGATTTGTTTATCTGGATAGCTATTTAGGTTGCAATCTGTCCATTTGGCTGTTATCCAGAAAGCTAGCTACCTGGCTAGCTAGACAGTAAATTATCTGGATACTTAGTTAGTGATCAGTCTATCAGGCTAGCTTGCAAGCAAGCTATCAATGTGGCTTTCAAGAAAGTAAGCTATCTTTTTGGTACATATTAAGTGATTGGTCTATCTGGGTAGCTAGCAAGAAATCTATCTATCTGGGTAGCAAGCGAGCTATCTATTTGGCTAGCTAGAAAGTAAGCCTTCTATCAGTCTACCTAGCGAGTGATATATCTATCTGGCTTAATAGCATACAAGTTTGCAAGTAAGTCTATCAGGCTAGCTAGCAAGCAAGCTATCTCTCTGGATAGCTAGCACACATGCTAATAAGTAAGTTATTCTATACAAAATTGAGCCTGTTTGGTTGATGTTTCTTAAATCACTATTGGTTTTATCAGAAATAATGGTGTCTTTTCCAGAATAGTCAAAGAAATCCCAACGCCATTTGAAACCCCGCCCCTTCTGCACGCTCACCAAAGAACCGCCATTATCTCTGAACCAGCCGTGGAGGTCTGAACCAGCAGCGGCAGCGGGAGATTGGACTTGTCAGCATGGAGGGAACAATTCATTGACCCAACCGCAAACATGTTATTGACAAAAAGCCGGCGGGTGTAAAGACCTTATAGTCAGACAGAACATGTGTTCTGACATGTTCTGACAGCATGAGGGACGGATCACCGGGCCGGAGTTTTGTCACTGGCCCACAACCGATCGTTTTAAACCATCTAGCTGGAGAATAAGACAGTAGCATCCTTAGCCCCCCCCCCCCCCCCCCCCCAACGACCCTTTCAAAGCCTGAAAAGTCATGTTTTATTTTGATATTTAATTAATGTTCGGTCCGAAAAATGCATATTTCAACTTCTTGGACCCTAAGATCACACCGGTACCAACGTTAACCCAATCCTACCTGGTTTTGGGTTCAGTGTCCTGAAGAAATGACTGACAGGCCATAGAGGTGATAAAAAAAAAAACGACCTCAGACCCCCCCATAGGGTTAAAGTCCAAAAAGAAAATTTCTAGAATGATTCTGATTCAGGTTTCAAATGAACTTCAAAGTTGTAGTTTTAACACTTTAATGACGATCATCCATGACCTTCAGCATCATCCTCATCCTCGCTATATCTGAGTAGTTACTGTAGAACTCAGTCATGTGACTTGAGGGCAATCAATAGTATAGCAGCTTTCTGGCTAGCTGGCGTGTGTGTGTGTGTGTGTGTGTGTGTGTGCGTGCGTGCGTGTGTGTGTGTGCGTGCGTGCGTGCGCTTGCGTGCGTGCGTGCGTGCGTGCGTGCGTGTGTGGGTGTGCGTGCGTGCGTGCGTGCGTGCGTGTGTGCGTGTGTGTGTGTGTCTGTGTGCGTGTATGTATGTGTGTGTGTGTGTGTGTGTGTGTGCGTGCGTGTGTGTGTGTGTGTGTGTGTGTGTGTGTGTGTGTGTGTGTGTGTGGTGTGTGTGTGTGTGTGGTGTGTTTTTAACAGCCCTAGGAGTTACTCTGGAGGATTTCACGAACCCTCAGCCCGAGCAGAAGGAGGAAGACTCGTAGGGGATGATGGGAAGGTTCTAATTACACGACTGTTTGTCTTTCCCTCAGCGTTCCGTGTGTTTGACGTCTGCAAACACTGAAAAACTACATTCCAACCGTCTCTAACTTTCTTTTTCTTGCAGACTGTTGCAGAATATAACCTGTTTTTAAGTGGGAGCCGGACTGAAGCTCAACTCCTGAGCAAAGATCCGACGGCACCATTATAACTGCTACTATTGTAATTATCATTATTATTAAGTGTTTCTTTTTGAAACGATATAGATTATTATTCAGTCGTGTTTGATGATGTGTGAAGAGGGAGAGCAATGAAACAGCAGTGTTTCAGAATAAATGTGTCCAATCTGAAAACATTCAAATGTGTTGGAATCAAAAGAACATTATTATAAGTTTATGCCCAGTTTTTATTTTTGCATTCTTGGGCTTCCTCCAGTGAGTAAGATATATATATGTATATATATGTATATATACAAGAAGGATCTCCTGGAGTCGAAAATTTGGACGGAATCCGATCAACGGTTAAGAAGTTATGTCTGAAAAAGTGTTTTTTGGAAAAATTAAAAAAAGCTCCCCCTAGTGGGTAAAATATGCACTATTAAAGTTAGACGGATAAATCTCTCTAAGATGATTCTTACGCACCGAGTTTGGACTCAACCGGACAAACCGTTGGGAAACGAAGGCCCCCGAAAAGTTAGTCTAGTTTCGGAAATATGCGACTGACCTCTCCCAACGTGAATCCACTTCTTCCTCACACTAAGGTTGATGTGGGTATCAAATATGAAAGCGATCAATTAAATGGTTTTTGATTTATCGTGCTAACATTCACCCACTCTCAGTGTCTTTCCCACTTTATAGCCTGGAGCGTCCTCTGATCTCAGCTGCCTTTGTTTTTAGATATGATTCTCGCCAACCATCCGCCGCCACCACCACCAGAATCCAGACTCCACCGGTCACAAATGATCCAATTTACCCAGAGGAGGAGAATCGGGAGATTCCAGCGACGCTCAAACCACCAATATATATTATTGGTGGTTTGTATTTATTAATATGTCATTAGAAACATCGGATAGTCGCCCCCCCCCCCCCCTCTTCGCTCTCCCTTTCACTTTAGATTACGTTTTGTGCCCCGTCACTTCTGACCCATCTCACCTGCTGGATCCCTGGATTGCTTTTTCAGATGAGCTCTTGGCAGCCGGTCGGGTCCTTCCTGTTTGGAGAAGTGGGCCATGTTTCCAGGATGGAAGTGTTGGAATGGGGGTTAAGAAGTGGATTCCAGGGCGGGCCTGAACATCTGCACCGACTGACTCCCGGGCTTCCAGACCTCAAACGCAGCAGCAGACCCAGAAACCTCCTTTTTGACTTCTGTGCAACAACTACAGGAGTCAGGAGGAGCTTTTCAGTAAATAAGTCTCGCAATCAGCTGCGAAAACAACAGAACACATTTTGAGTAAACATCGGAGGGAAGCTGAACAAATCCAGGATTTCTTTTTTTTTTCTGACGGCATTCTTTTGTTTATGCGCAACAGATGAATTCTTCCAGATGTTTTTATTCCTTCCCCATCTTAAAAGGCTTTTTTTTTTAGCAATACAGCAAACTCCGCCCCCCAATATGAGCCATAACCCCAATACCATACCTGCTGACCTTTACCCTCTCTGCTTTCTGATCCCACAGGGTCCGATAGACCTGCTGCGTTGGTCCTGGTTGATCGCCACTGATGATATTATTTTTTCCCCCAAAATTGGGGATATCATGGAATCGTCATTGCCGCATCCGCATCCACATCCGCATCCGCATCCGCATCCGCATCCGCATCCGCATCCGCATCCGCATCCGCAGCAGATCCTTCATGTTCATGCGAAAAACTATTTCATGTAGCATTTTCAAATTTTATATCTTCCAAGGCATTAGTGTGAGGAAGAACTGTAGTGATTGGGGGGATAGTAGGTTACACATTTCCGCCACTAGGGGGAGCTTTTAATCTCCGAAATCACCGTTTTCAGGTCCTAATTTCTCAACCGTTGCTCCGATTTAGTTCAAATTTGGTTTCATGAAAAACCCAAGAAGGTCCCAACAAACCTTGGTTGGTTTTGGTACCAAATCTTCACTAATGTGGGGGCTCACCGAACTCTGGAGTGAAGAACCCATTAAATGTTGTCTTGCCTGATCCAGACCCCTCAGCGTCAGAACCTTGGCGAGGGTCTGAACCTCTAAAGAGTGTCAGTCTAGTCCACACTGGACCAGAATGAGCGACACATTAAAAGGCCTCAAAACTATTCTGAGCCTCTAACGGCTTAAAAAAAGAAAAAGGGAAGATCTAGTTCATCCTGAACTTTTCCTTTCTGGAGTTTTGTGCAGCAAAGTGAAACTGTGTCTCATTGAGTCGATAATGAAGAACTGAAATGCTGAAGATGAAGGTACCGGGGTTTTTTTTTCTGCAGGGCTCTCCTGCTCAGACTTTAACATTTTTACCGAATTTCCCCCAGCGGATCAGCATCGCGGCGGAAAAACGTTCCCCGGAGCGACCGCGCCGGAGACACAGCAGCGGAACACGTGGGTCTGTTCTCGACTAAACATCAGAACCGAGGCTTTCACACAACACTCATTCATATTTAAACGGCTCGCTGCCTCGCGATTCTCCCCGCTTTCCTCGGCGCAACTTCCTCGTCTGAAGTCAGTTTTGTTTGTTTTCCTGTCCTCAAGTTCTGCTAGAGCTCGCCGTGAGGCTGCCAGCGGTGGATTCCGACCCGATGCAGACGGCGATATGGTGATTTATCGCAGACCCGGCCGAGGAGGCGTTTAAAACGATTGGGGAAGCTGCGATCCAGACCCGGCTGCACACCCGTAAGTCTTCTTCTACGACCCCGCTCTCCGCCGGACCTAAGAAAGAAACGGATCACGTCTCTGTGCTGGCGGCCCCCCATCTATATCTTAAAGCTGAGAGACTTTGCAAAACAGGCCTTTGGCCCAAATGAGGCATTTCAGGGAGGCTTGAAGTGCCGTGAAGCTTTTTCAAGCCTTGTATAATTAACGAGCCACTCAACGATTCACCGACTGCTAGTTCATTACGAGCATTTCCGGGTCCCGCCATGTTTGGGAAGGGGATTGATGGGCGAGCCTGACGTTTGTTAGCAGATCAGTATCTGCCAAGTGGGAGACGATACCGAGATTTTAGCTACAAAGCACCTCTTGTGAAATCAAGTTAATGCGAGACGGAGAAATCGGCAAATCGATTCGCTCACACTTTTTTTTTCTTTTTTAACACCAATTGCGGCTCTGGATACGCGGGAGTACGGCGAGTCTCTCTGCGGGTTAAGTGAGCGGAGTGTGATTGCATGAAAAGTGTTGACTCGTGCCGCCGGCTTAGCGGGAGGACGAGCTGAAGAGGAGGACGTGAATGAAGAGGAGGAGAATGTCGAGCGTTGAAGTGTGAGCTTCAACGCAAATTTGAGTATGACGGCGTGGAAAGAGCGGCCTTTCCTGCCCGGTGTGGAAGATAGAGCAGCGTTAAAGGCTGGAGGTTGAACCCAGAGGCAACTACGCCAATTTTGCCGTCAACTACAGCAACGGTATGTCCCCGAAAAGACCCCAATCCCCTGCGTTTTACAGGCAAACCTCCTTATTGAGCTATTTCCATGGTGTTTTTCATAGAAAGAGCTCCCCCTGGTGTGTATAATGTGAACTATTAGAGTAGAATTTGATAAACAAGATTGACCTCCTCTACTTCATTCTTACGCATCGAATAAAATACTAATAAAATGATGGCTCGGAAACCTTTGGAGATAAAGCTCCCCCTAGTGTCTGAAATATAAAGTCGACCTTTCCCAAAACCAATCCTGTTCTTCCTCACACTAAACGGAGGGATAAAATTTGAAAAAGATACTTGAAATTGTTTTTGAGTTATGCCCGAAAAACAGTGAGTTTTGTAAAAAAAAAAAAAAAAGCTCCCCCTAGAGGGTAAAATGTGAACTATTAGAATAAAACACGATGGAGGAAAAAAGGTAGATCTCCTCATAAGGAACAGGTTTAGAGTAAATCGGACCAAACGGTTGAATAATGATGGCTGGAGAAGTTTTAGATAAAGACCCGCTTCTTAATAAACCCATAAATCTAAGAAAGACAAATCCAGATAATTCTCTCCAAAGGTTTTTCTTCATCACACAATCAGCTCCTTTTCCACCCCACCCAAAGATGGCCGAACATGAAGCAGTCTGGGTGTCCTCGCTGTGCCCCCCCCCCCCCCCCCCCCCCCTCCATTAGGACAGTCTCTGCTATCATCATAATTACTGTCGTCATATATATGACCTCAATTACGCTTTCAACTCCGGCCACAGAAGGGAAATCTTATTTCTGGCTAATTCCATCATCTCTATTGAAACGATTAAAGGAAAAGAAAAAAAATCATTACTCCGACGCCGCGCCGCGCCGCGTCACGCACAACAATCGGAGACATCGATCGACACAACGGAATAATTAGGCGCTCCTCCGGTGGATTAAAGTCTCGGCGCTGTAACCGCCGCCTTCCTCCCGGATCAATTACAATGAAATCTGCCCAAACATCGGAGCGGTGGAGCCGGAGCCGCTCCCCTTCATCCTCAGCGCTGTATGAATATGGAATCACTGAGGGAGAGGAGAAGGAAGAGTCGGGCCGGGTCATGATTTTCAACAGCACCGGTCTGGATGGACGCCGGCTGAGCTGGAGGGAGTGGGCCGGGGAGCTGTGGTCACGCAGGTGATCTCAAGTCGGTCAGAGCCAGAGGAGGTTTATTGAGAAAATATCTTTTATTTTACTCTAAAAGTTCATACTTTACTCACAAGGGGGAGATTTTTGCGAAAAAAATCTTGTTTTTCGGATATAACTCCAAAACCACTTTGTGGATCATTTAAAAGATTTCACACCCACATAGACCTTAGTGTGAGGAAGAACAGGAGGGAGTTTGAGAAAGATCAGTTTTATATTCCCAACCCTGGGGGGGAGCTTTACCTCCAAAAGTTTTCCGGCCGTCGTTTCTCAACCGTCGGTCCGATTTACTCCAAATGTGTCCAAATGTGGTGAAAATGAATGAATGAAATAAAGATTTCTCGTTTATACGATCTTCTCCTTCACATCTGGGTCCAGAAGGAGGTTCTTCTGGACCCAGTCTATTCCCCCGCCCCCCCCGCCCCCCAACCCCCCTCTGCTATCAGTTCATCTGTAGTTCCTGTTTTTACGTTTAACTGAAAACTGTAAATGTAAATGTCCGTTAACAGCCTCTGATCCGCTGTAAAAAAAAAAATCATACCGTCATATAATAATAAAAAAATGACTCCAATAACCGTCTTCAGTTCCTGGAGCCCATAAAAAAAAAAGTTTACTGGGTTTCTAGCAAACGCGTTTTATAGACCGACAGTCACGTGATCAGCTCCTGGAGCGAGGGTCCAGCCTGGGAGGGTGCTTTTTGACTACACTGGCCAGCCATAACATTATGACCACTAACAGGTGACGTGAATAACATAGATTTTCTGGCTACAAATGCACCTGTAAGTGTGTGAGGGTGTGTGTGTGTGTGTGTGTGCGTGTGCGTGTGCGTGTGCATGTGTGTGTGTGTGTGTGTGTGTGTGTGTGTGTCATGTAGGGATTTTGACTTTTTTTCATTTCTACACTTTTCCTCTCATGCTATCTATAATTTTTGGAACATCATCATCGTCATCCACAGCCAGAGGATAATGAAGAGTTGACACCCCCTCCTCAACAAGCCTCAGATTTAACGGACCCTTTTTCCCCCCTCAGAACCCAGCGTCCCCGAAAACATCGTTGAGAAGGTAATTTATGGGAGGGACTTGAACTTATCTCTCCAGACGGAGGAGGAGGCGTGTGATGATGTACGAGGTGGAGAGGTGGAGAGGTGGAGAGGTGGGGGGAGGGGGTGATGTAACACCAGCAGGAACGCGGAGACAGACAGTGAGACAGGGATTAAGTGGGACAATAACGGGGCGGGGGGTCAAAGGTCAGGGCGGATTGCTTTAAACGCCACAATGATGAGATAATGTCGTCGGCGGACGGTCAGCTGTCTCTCTGAATGGTTTTGTCGATACGAGCCCACCAGCCCTGACCTCGGGGGGGGGGGGGATGCCAGCAGTGTCACGTGACCGTGGATCCATATATGGTCTGATGGACACGAACGCGGATGCAGACAGGAGGGGGGGACAGATTCATCAATGTCCGCCCGACGATAAGGCAGGTTCAGTTTCCATCCATCCACTTCTTCCACAGCGCTTATCACTTTTCAAGGTTGGTCCGGGGGCTGGAGCCGATCCCAGCTGGGGTTCGGGTCAGCAGTTCATCACAGGGGGGAGACATAGAGAACGAAACAAAGGCGTCCTCGGGTCGTCACCGATGACACGGGTGACCACGTCAGCACTTTCTGTGTAACTCCGCCCACAACACGCCGATGTTACCTGCTACTTCCTGCACAGAAAGATGTCGGATCTGGATCCAAGAGTTTTGGTTCCGGACACATTTTCACATCAATTATCTCGTGAAATGACGACTTTTCTGTTTTAAATGACAACCTAAGACTCTTTTGTTTGTTTTTCACGTTATTCTGATGTTTTTAATGAAGCAACAGCTGAACAGTAACGTCCTTTTACTCCCACTGGAGGAACGAGGGAAGGAGGAGGAGGAGGGGGAAGAGGAAGAGGAAGAGCAGGAGAAGGAGGAGGAGGAGGAGGAAGGGTGAGAGATTTATTAAGTTAGTCAGCTAAGTCCTCAGGAGGAGGAGGAGGAAGATGAAGAGCAGCAGGAGCAGCAGGAGGAGGAGGAGGAGGAAGATGAAGAGCAGCAGGAGCAGGAGGAGGAGGAGGCGGGCGCCTCCTCCACTCCTGACTCTCCAGCACACACAGGTGGGCTTTAAACCCTCCTTCTCTTTATGAGGCAGGTGGTTGTAATGATATGGACGATGTTGGTATTTTTAACTTCAGGCTGAAACTTCAAGATTAATTTTGCTGAAATAAAAACTTCTGCTGGCTGAAAAGCTGGAAGGAGATAAAAGTTAAAAAAACATAGGAGCACACACACACACACACACACACACACACACACACATACATACATACACACACACACACACACACACACATGTACACACACACACACACACGTAACCACATACAAAAACACCCACACACACACATAAACTCACACACACATACACATACACACACACATATACACATACACACACACACACACATAAACTCACACATACACACACACACACGTACACACATACACATACACACACATATACACACATACACACACAAACTCAAAATACAAATATCAAACAGCACAAAAGAGAACCCTGACCTCTGACCTCTGGCTAGAGGCGACATGCATTTACTGCACTTTCATGGCTAGAGAGGAGCCATTAGCCCCCCGGCTACATGGTGGAAACCCCTCTGATGGGACAAATCATTTTTTAATTAGAAGTCAATTAACCAAAATATAACAGAATACAAATATAAATATATAAAAGATATTACTGTCACAATATATTTAACGTGCATACATAAGCATTTTTTTATTTATTTTTTGCTATACCCCTGTGTGTCGGCTCACACATGGTTCAGCCCTGGTCCCCCCCCCCAACTGGACTGGACTGATCCACTTCTGGTTTGACTGATGGACAAAAAAAATGTTTTTTTTTTTATGATAAATACTTAAATACTACACAAAAAACCTGATAAAATAAAATACACGTAACTTTTGAACAGATCATTTTAAAACTGAGTTCATTAGCATAAAAAATAAAAAATAAAGTGAAGATTAATTATTTAGATCAGTTCTGAGCTGAATCACCTGTAAGGAAATGTTTCTGTCCATTTCATGGGCTGATTGTTGCGTCTGCTTTTATTCCGATGATTCACGCAGGTAAGATTCTTTCATGTTTTTAAATAGCAGCAGCTCCGCCCCTTCTGCTCGGCCTCACCTGACCGGGAGCGCTGAAATAAATGCCCCCGTATTGTTTGACAGAAAGCTCACGCAAGTCAAAGACCCCCCCGGGTGAATCTGTCCGAAGTATCCACGGCGTCCTGGAGGGCGGAGTCAAAGGTCGTGAAGGAGAATTTGAACTATCTCAAAGGTGGAGGTGGTACGATGAAGAGAGCGATGAAGATTGGACTTTAAGGTGCAGTCTGTAGGATTTCAGGGTCGTCTCTTGGGATTAACAGAATTTTTTTAATATTAGTTTTGAAAAATTGCTTTAGAAATGTAAATTTATCTTTTTGACACCAAAACAAACATTAAAAACTTTTTTAATTTTTAACTTATATTTATATATTTTTTCATGAATAAAATAATAATAAAAGAATATTTTGATTTAAAGTGTTTTTTTTATCTTTTACATATTTTTTAAATAAATAAAATTCTATTTAAAAAAGAATATTTTAATGTAAAACGTTTTAACTTTGCAGTTTGTTTAAATAAATAAAATATGATTAAAAAAAATATTTAAAACTCAAATGTTTTACACTTTTTAAATAAATGAATAACTAAAATAATAACAGTTATAAAATAAAATAAATTACCTGATTAAAAGGTGTTTTTAGATCCTAATAGGTGAAAGAAAATCTTATTCTGTGATATTTAAATAAAGGAGATCTCAGAATTACCTGTGAAATCTTATTCTTATCTATATTTTAGTAGTTTTAGGAGGTGTTTTCAGAGTAATGCGTTAAAAATGAGTGTTTTATTCCTTTCAAAAGAAACTTTTTGTTGACAAACGTGTGAACGTCTTCATTTCAGCTGCTTTAAACTTGTTTTAATTTGCATAATTACGACACTCATCTTGAATTAACACCAATATGTACTTGAAATAAGTGATATTTATCTATTTAAGCATTTCAAATTTTTTAAAAATCTCTTCACGTCAACTGGAAAGAGATTTTTTTCAAGATACAGTGTCTAAAAATAAATCTTATATAAATACAACGAGACATTTTGACCAGAAATTAAACAAAATAAACTTTGTTTGTTAAAATTGTGAGTTTTTTTGCAGTAATTCGACCGAAAATTTGCATTTTAACGCAGAAACAATTCCTCTGCAAGCGACGCAGGAGAAGTGCGGGGGGTGGAAAGGAGGCGGGTGACGGCGGCCTGCGAGTGGACGGCTGCTCGGCGATACCTGAGGGCGAGTCGGGCTGGAGTGTGTGAGAACAACAGCGAGATGATGGGAGGGTGTGGGAAACTGTCATCCGACGAGGAAGACTCCTCTCCGGTTACCGGCGGTCCGGGGTTTGCTGTAACTCATACCCCACTCTCCTTTTCTTCACCTTTGTCTCAAACACACACACACACTCTCTCACACGCACACACTCGGCGCCGGGAGGGTTTTGTTGCGGCGGACGGCCCGAGCCGATCAGGCGTGAGGTGGATCTCTACCAGGTGAGGGACACAGTCACATCCTCAACAGGTAATATCCTGAAAATGTGGGCTGGAATAGCCGGTTCCACCAGGCCTCGCAGCTCATAACCTTAATTGGGCCCTCAGGGGCAAACGGTGGTTGGGCTGGGCGATGACGAGACCGCAAAAACACAGGTTTGAATTCATTACCGGTGAGTTAAATACAAGCTAAACACTTCATAAACACCGGAGTACGTGTAAACGACGCGGGTATTTCCCACAGTCCTTTGCCCTTCAAGATTTTACTGGTAACATTCAAAGAAAATGCGATAAAACTAATAGGTGCGTTCGCTCAGCAGCAATTTTCTTTCAGCTCAATCGGAGCGTCTCATCGCTGCTAAGTATCACTAAGTACGTGAACTATTAAAGTAAAATATGACAAATACAATATAGATCTGCTTCAATTTAGATCTCCTTCAATTTAGATCTCCTTCAATTTAGATCTCCTTCAATTTAGATCTCCTTAGCTCAAAGGAGGTAAATTTGGACTAAATCGAGTTAAAAAGTTTAAAAACAACTGTGTTTTTCATAGAAAAACCTCCCCTAGTGGGTAAAATATGAACTATTAGAGTAAAATGTGATATATATAATTTAGATCTCCTTAGGTCGATTCATACGCACCAAATTTGGATGAAATCGAACCAACGTTTAAGAAATGATTACCTGAAAACTGTCATTTTTTTTAATGTAAAGTTGCACCTAGTGGCAGAAAGGTGAAACAGCCATGTCCCAAAATCTATCCAGTTCTTCCTCACACTAAGATTAATGTGGCTGCAAAATTTGAAAAGGGTCCAGGAAATCCTTTTTGAGTTATCACACATTTACACAAACATAGTTATGTAGGATTTATTCAAAAAGATGAACTTTAAAATTTTAGGCACTGAACCTTTAAAGTAGGATTTATTTATTTTTTCAACCACTTTTTCTGGAATATCCCATCTGTACCAAAAACTCTTTGCTGCGTCAAAATACGACTCACGGCGTGAAAAAAATGGATGGCTCCATAAAAAAAAAAAAGGTTCTGCACAACGTCGCTTCTAGTCTAGGAAGTCTATAAAACCATTTCCTGTCATGAACGGCGCCACCTTGAGGCGGTCCTGCTCCAGCTCGCTCCCGGTGCCCTGTCCTATTTCTGTGTCTCTCGGGTTACAGGAAGTGTTTGCGCTGAATGACAGCGACCCGACTTGATTCCTCGCCTGCGGCGCTTTTGGTGAAAAGCACACGAACGCCATTCCCTCATTGTTCCTCGCGGTCGGCGCAGACGTGGCGAGATGCTGACGGCCTCTTCATCCAGCGCCGCTCGTACCCTTCACTTTGAGTGCATAATGAGAACACACGTGAACAATTTAAACACAATCACAGGTCTGCGCTGATTTGTTCAAGTACGCCGGCGCTCACAGAGGGCGTAATCGAGCGGCGCTGTGGCGGCTGACAGACGTCCAAAGTGGACGTTTGTTCTCTTTGTCCTGAGGGTTTTAATTCCTCGTCTCTCGCGGCCGAATCCGGCAATCAGGAGAGGAAAAGGTAGAGAGCGGCGGCGGGGAGGATGGCGAGAGAGCGAGCGAGCGCGGCTCCAGGATGATGTCATTGATCGAGCCCAGCTGTGCGGCCATGATTTGCCGTTGGACTTCCTTTGAGTGTGAAAATCTTGTGCAACTTTTTTTGAAGGGTGTCAAAAGGAAAGAAAGAGAATCTGTGCTGAGAGACTCAGGAGGGAGAAATGAGACCAGCTCACATCCCATAATATACTGCAGGTGGAACGAATAACACGTCTGCCTCGCTAAGCCCCGCCCCCATTACATGCACTTCCTGTGTCAGTCAAACGCTCCAGCAGTTTACAGTGTAAAGGTGAAGTTTCACTGTATGAACCTGGACTGTTTCACTGTATGAACCTGGACTGTTTCACTGTATGAACCTGGACTGTTTCACTGTATGAACCTGGACTGTTTCACTGAATGAACCTGGACTGTTTCACTGTAAGAACCTGGACTGTTTCACTGTGTGAACCTGGACTGTTTCACTGAATGAACCTGGACTGTTTCACTGTAAGAACCTGGACTGTTTCACTGTATGAACCTGGACTGTTTCACTGTGTGAACCTGGACTGTTTCACTGAATGAACCTGGACTGTTTCACTGAATGAACCTGGACTGTTTCACTGAATGAACCTGGACTGTTTCACTGTAAGAACCTGGACTGTTTCACTGTATGAACCTGGACTGTTTCACTGTGTGAACCTGGACTGTTTCACTGTGTGAACCTGGACTGTTTCATTGAATGAACCTGGACTGTTTCACTGTATGAACCTGGACTGTTTCATGAATGAACCTGATGTGATGTCATCACTTAAAGAGCAGGTGACCCCAACACTTTGTACATTTCTGAGACGTTCTCTGGTTCTCTGGACGAACCGTTACAAGTTTCTCACAGAGGACATCATTTGTTTTTGCTGCCAGTTGCAGCAACAATGTTTTGCAGCCAAGAATAAATGTCTGGACCATCTGGTCATTCAAATTCTTTCTTTTTCTTCCTCTTCTTAATGGAATGCCATCGGAATCACTCCGTGTTCCAGAACAAGGCTTCCCATTCAACCCGCTGGGAAACTCCAGGGGTATTACAGGATGGATGAGGCCCCACATCCAAAGCGGCCCAACCTGTTGGAAACAGATAGTCAGATAGTTTGTTGTTCCGTACTCTGGTCAAGGCTTCTTTAAGCACAGCAGCAGAGAAGTTTCTTCTGTGGCCACGCAGCAAGATGGTTCTGGGTTCATTAGGTGGGGGGCCCGGTTCTGTCCGGGTACCCCAGCTTCTACCAAGCTCAAAACTACCAGAGGACACAAGTTGCAGTAATAGTGAGGACTGAGGCTCGGGATGTACTTCCTGTTGGATAATTGGTCAGTGGGGGGCAAGAAACCTCATTGTCACAGAAAGCAAACATGAAGACCCGACTCGTGAAACCTTTGAGAGGTAAAATACCGATGTCCGAGGGCTTTTCTGCACAGTCCGCTCTGGGGGGGGGGTCACCACTTAGCAACATCGGACGACTGTAAGGTGCGTAGAACTCCTTGCCCCACTGGTTGCTCTTCCTCCATGGCTTCAGCTTGGATCGTAAAAATCCAGATCTCGTTGCCATGGACCCAGTATCCGTTGTGTTCATGCTCGGTGGCGTTTCTTGTGCTAACTAGTAAGTATGAGCCTCCATTGGTACAAAAAAAACAAATAACTATCCAGGATGATATATCCGACTCATTTATCTTCTTCTTTGTTGGTTTCTAGCGGCAAAATTTTTCTTCATCATTTTGACGCTTAAACCTAAAAATTGCGGAAAGACATTTTTTTTCTATCCAAGGCCAGAGTTTAAAGATTTGTAATATGATAAAGGACCCGCCTCCTCTGGAGATACAAAGAGATTGTTACACACTAAAAAAAATAACAGACTTAGGAACATTATGTTCCATTCCGACCCGAGAGATACCCTTCAATTTTACAGACTGCTCCTTTAAACCTTATATCTAAATATTGGAACTCAAAACGATGAACGCGTCTGAGAATCTGAGCTTCTTATTCACAGACAATATACAACTTGAACTTAATCCTTTATACGCGGTGAATGTCACACTCACACACACACACACACACACACACACACACACGCACACTCACACACACACACACACACACACACACACCTGGGACTTAGCTGGCTGGCTTAAGCCCAGATAACCCGTTGATAAAGCAGCGCCGTGATGTATAGCCATAATGATACCGGCCTAATACTCTATGAATCCTTAATCGAGGTCCGGGCCGGACTATTCCGGCGAGACGGGCCGGATTAACGTGTGAAAGGCTCGGTCCTGTTTAGCCTGATCCCATCTCCTCTTACCTCTTTACACCGCTTCACCCCTGACCAACGCCATGAGCCCGGACAAAAGACGGCGAGAAATCACGGCGTCACTCTGCCAGAGCGAGGAGAGCGAGCAGAACCGGGCGCTTCACTGCTGGCGGACCTGATACCGGCCTTCTAGGTTTGAGACGGGGTTTTTTTGTCTTGAGAACTTTGCAGCTTAATTTAAGGCAAAACCTTTTTAGTATAGGAGAAAACCAACTCTTTTATACAGACGATGCAGCGGTGTACCATCTTGACTCTGGAGGCCCATCAGTGAATTATCGTTTTGTAATATTGGACTGAGTAAAACAGAACTTTGTCGGATCTGTTTCAGGCTTTCAGGCTCTCCAACTCATTCTGGGGGAATCCAAGACGTTCCCAACCAGATGAGATGAAGGAATTCTGGATCAACCAGCGTCTGCAGGGATGGGGGTTTGGGTCCGGTGCAAAGGAGGACCGGTTCAGGGTCTTCAGTGAGTAACTTTATGTCTGACGTCTGACAGCGGGTCTGGAGGACATGGACCGCCGCCGTGACATCACGGCGGCGAGATGCTGCACGTCTTCCTCAGCAGAGACGGCAGGAAGTGAATTGAGTGGGGGATGACTTCCTGTCTGGACTTGCACACCTTCTGCAGCATCTCACGACCCACGTAGAAGAAGAACACATCGGACCCGTGAGATAAGTAGAGACGCAGCTCCGCCCAAAGTCCGACATCACGGGAGGGCGGAGGCGGCGGCCGGGAGTGGAGAAACCATTTCTCTTCACTGTCTTTTCATGGAGGTGACGGGCGGAGATAGGACGCCCTCTCTCTCTCTCTCTCTCTCTGTCTTTCCCTCACTAGGTTTGAAGGTGACAGCACAGGTGGAGGTGTGAGTGTGAGTCAGATAGCTGCGGTGTAAGAGGGTGTGGGTCCGTCATGTGTCAGCGACAAAACAAAGCCAAAAATTGTATGTGTCAT
>JBBDHG010000541.1:77500-80000 GCA_037951165.1 Lophius americanus
TGCAAAACTGCTCCAAATCCAAGACTTGAGGGTGAGAACAGAGGCTCATGGGTAATTGGCTTCCCTCTGTGCGAATTGGGAAGGATAGTCCCTGAATGCGGAAACATATTTGCTTCCCTTCTCTCTTCAATCGGTGTTTACTTCCTGCGATTTGTATCGTCCTTAAGGCGCCGTCCTCAGGGATAAACGGAGGTAAAGGTGAGAGAAAGGGACGACGCTCGCCGTTGTCAGGGTTCACCCGGGGGTGACTCTGAGGGGGGGGGTTCCGCTGATGGAGAACGAGGTAAGAGCGATGTTTGGGGTCGATCCGGTGTCACGGTTATGTAAATATCTCGCCTCGCATGTTGGCGGCGCCTCCATGAAGTGTTTGATGACGAGTGACAGGCGTTGAGGCGGCGTTACTGATGCCCTCCATGATAAACATCTGAACTCGGCGCCATAAAGTCAAGAGATGTTCGATCATATTTCCTTCACTGGCAGTGATGTCATAGTTTTCAGTCGGAGGAACTTTCCCACATTGGTTAGTGAAGTACGAGTGATATAACTCAGTTATAGTTAGTTAGAAGGATTGATGCTACTTTTAAAATGAGATAGAAGGGAAATATATAATGAAATATATTAAAAGTATAAAATAAAATAATAGAGTGAAAATGTAGAAAAATAAGAATGAGTAATATGAAAGTAAAAAAAAAAAAAAAAAGGGATGAAAAGTAAAATTCAGTCCTTTAAAAGATAAAAAGTACAAATGTAAAAAGAAGTAGTATGAAAGAATAAATCATGAGAGTAAAGGTATAAAAGTAAAAGTATGAAAGCAAAAAGTTATAGTACAAACGGTAGTGGAATAGTACAGACTTAAATATGATAAAAGTATTAAAATGTGAAAAATGTAAAAGAAATAGCATGAGAGTGAAATTTAACAGTAGAAAAATAAAAATGAGTAATATGAAAGTTTTTTAAAAAGTATGAAAGTAAAAGGTTTCTATTATGAAAGTAAAAACTATGAAAGTACAAGGTACTATTATAAAAGTAAGAAAAATTAATGTACAAGGGTACCTGTGCAAATTTAAAAAGAAAAGTATTAAAGTAAAAGGTACTGGTTTAAAAGTAAAAACAGTTTATAGAGTAGAATTATCTTGAATGGTTTTATATTGTGACTGAAAAACAGTGTTTTTGTAATTGTAAAAAAAAAAACCTCCCCCTACTGCGTGAAATACGATCTATTAGAGAACTGATTCTATATCTCGGGTCTCGGGTAATTTTTGCCGTAAATTAGGGAATTCACGTCAAGAGGAGAGCATTATGGGTGTTTGTGGGCGTGGCCTAATATGATCAAGATAGATCTCCTTGCTTTGATTCATCTGCACCAAATCTGGACCGATGGTCGAGAAATTATGACCCAAAAAGACCCGAACGTTACCCGCAAAACCAATAAATGTGCCAGGAAATCACTTTTGGACCCGATCCTAACGGGTTCTGTCCCCCCGGCTTCATGGAAACTGCTTCGGTGATTTCTCCCTAATTCTGCTAACAAACAAACCCAACAAGCGGCGGACAAACAGAACCGGGTGATGACATAATCTCATCAGCGGCGGTAATGAAATGGAAAAACATGAACGGATTCAGAACCGCGGTGCTGCTCCGCATATAAAGAAGCGAGTCCGAGGATAATGAGTCCGAAAGCCGGGTTTTCATTCTGCAGCCGCCGACTCTCAGCGTGATGGCTAAATTTATCGGAGCAGCGGTTCTGGGAAGAATGCAGCGATCGGACCAAACAAATGACACATCTCCTCTTCCCTCGGAAGAAAGAGGAGGAAGCGAGTCGTCGAAATTCAATTTGCTTCTTTCCACGGGCGCCGGAAGAGTCCTAAACGCCAAACGTTTGTCTTCTGCTGCAGCTGAAAGGAGAGAGAGAGTTCATGTGAGGTCGATCAAGGGGTTCAGCGCCCCTCCTGTTTTTCTCCCATGATCCTTCGCTGCGTTGATGAACGATATCTCTGAGCTGTTGGTAAACACAAACAGGTGCCGGGCGTCTGCTGGCGGCGGCTCGGCCGCTCGCCGTGGGCTGAGACTTCGCAGAGATGTGTTTGTGTAATTTGGGGGTAAACACATCGCAGCAGAAGCTGCGTCTGGAGGCGGCGCTCCGTTTCGTCTGAGGCGGGGTTTTTCCTGCAAGATGCGTGGGCCGCAGTTTTAACCGCGGCGGGCTGCTGCTGGAAACGGCGAGGCCTCGGGCGGCTCAGGCGCTCGCCGTCTGAAGAGCTCAAGAGCGGAAACTGCGCGCTATCTCGCCATTGATTGAACTAACAGTCGGCGAGCGACTCATCGATTGAGCGAGGTGTGCAGAGGACGCCGTTCATCCTGATGTACCCATAATGCAACTTTGCAAGCGCCCAGGGGAGGGTCACTCTGATTGGCAGTCCCACTCCCCTTCCAATTTTGACGCCGTGGGAAGGAGAGATGGATGAAGGGGGGGTTGGGATGTGAAAATAAACCAAAGAAG
>JBBDHG010000541.1:87500-196084 GCA_037951165.1 Lophius americanus
GGATCTCTTTGAGGGGCAGCCCCTCCGCCATCGCTCCAACAAACACATCCGGGGGGGTGTCTGCGTGGAAAACAAAAAAAGTCTTTGAGTTTGGGACGGGAAAGGTCGTTGAGACAACAGAGGTTTAAATACTTGGTTTCCATCGGTTCATTTCTTTGTGTCTCTCAGTCGACTGGTAGAAATTACGGCTTTTTTTTTTTATCCAATCAGATTTCTCCGCTGCTGTCGCCGGGCGGAAAACTCTCCTCCAAGGCCTTCAGATTTATGAGAGAATCCCCCTTATGTAAAAAAAACAAACGGGGATGATTTAAAGTTGATTGTCATGTTCTTTAGGGACAGTTGTCGAGCTAAAGTTCAGCATCGACTTTTTTCGCGTTTTTCTAATTATGAATATCAGAGAATGAAAAGGAAGGACTGGATGTGTCGAATGGATTTCTGATGGATCTTAAACGGCTGACGGTTATTTGTAGTTCCAGGCGGTTGCTGCTGCTGCGGTGTGAAGGAGTTCCAGGTTCATCGGTCGGATTCTGCCGGTGTGCCTTTGGGCTCGTGTGTTCGTGCCCAGCAGCTCGGCTGGAGTCTTTGAGGGAAACCCTGTTGGATCCCGATTGAGCTGCATGCAACCATATCAACTCATAATCAGCTATTATTATCATTATTATTATCTTTATTACACAGCTCCAGATTGTTCAACAGATTTCCAGAGACTCAGAGATTCTTTCTACTTCACAACGGTTATAAATGATGGGAGTTGGCAGACGCCGCCCAATGGTGAAATATTGTTTTTAGCATGAGGGAAAACATGTGGGGTTAAGATCAAGAGTGCAGAGATTCGTGATCCCAGATGGGAAACTCGCATCTTGTGGTCAGGAGCTCCAGGAAAAAAAAAAGAAGAAAATACACAACAACAACGAAAAACACACGACGGCTGGTAATGAAAACCACTAAAATTCCAAATGTTTCCTGAACATGAAAGGAGGGATTGCTCTGGGGAAGAATAGTTTTTATTTCTACAGCACTCTGATGAAGGTTCTATGAGTCTTCAGCCTGAGGGAGGAGGGAGTTTCAAACTCAGAGCCAGAACTGCAGAACATCCGTCAGTAGTTTCAGTCACAAGTGTGAAGATCCTGTTTTCAGCCGTAAATGGTTTAACGTCTGTGCATTTGTTGTTTTTAGATATTCAGCGTCATGAACCGATTTTATCTAAAAGTCGCCAAGTGGATCAGAACCCAGAACCGTTTTGCTGTGAGGTACCAGTGCTACCCCTTATGCCACCATGCTGTCCTTGCACACCTTCAAAACACGTCTTTATATAATAAACTACATTTAACGATTAATCTTTGTCAGATATTTAGCTCATTTATCACATTTAGTGTTTCCTGATGATATGGTTCCAGGTCTTTGCGGATTCCCACTCAGCTCCCAACACCAGAATCTCATAACGCTCGAAAAGTCATCGCCGAAAAGTCCTGAAAACACGCCGAAGAGTTTCCGTCCTTCCTCCATCGCTCTTCCTCTTCTCTGTCCCGCCTCCCGGCAAAGTCACGCCGCTGCTCCTCTGCTGGATGACCGAGGCAGTAGGCGGTAGCAGAAACACCCCTGAGCTCTTCCACAGCCCTCCACCTCCACCTTCACCTTCACCTCCACCGCCCCCGCCACCGCCACCGCGCTCCACTTGCTGCGAAGGCCGCGTGCTTCAGCCATCGCCTGGACACTCCATTTATTTTGCAAGCGCTCAAATATGCGAGTGTCTAAAGGCTCGCATGTGTTCTCTACCCGTCTACGTCCGAACGCATCAGCACATGTGCGTTTATACATGGGCGTCTTATTCCCCCTGCATGCTTTCATTTGTGTGCGTGTGTGTGTGTGTGTGTGTGTGTGTGTGTGTGTGTGTTTGAAAACCTCGCCGTCTGCTTTTAGTGTGTGCGCCTGATGGCAATTCCATTGGAAACAGGTGAGTACACGTCAAGTCGCTCCACTTTACTTAGCTGGAATGTTTTTTCAAGCTTTGTGACTTTGTCTCCTACAACAACGAAAAAAAACATAAAATATCAAGTGGGCCCAAAGTCCAGACTGTGATCCAGAGGTCCAAGAAGAATCCTTTCATGACAGTGGGATGAAAAGTAAAACAAGCCCGAGGCTCAGAGAGGATGGAGCGATTATTCAGATGGAATGGTATCCCATTTAAAGGAATGGTTTCGCCCCAAAGAACGAAAATGATCTTCCCGATCCCGTACCGATGGAAACATTCCTTCAGCCTTTAAAACATTTCTGGACTTTCTCAGATTTTTGTCCTAAACAGTCGTAGAAGAGGACAAACATGAAAAGACTCCATGAAGTTAGGCTGTGTCGGGGGGGGGGGCCTTCTTATCACGGTACGGCGGTTAACAATAATAGTGATAATAATAATGATACTTTTTACTTATAAAGCAATTTACAGGAAACAAAAAGACGCTTTAAAGACTGTACGAAATTTCAAAGAACCGCAACATAACTGAATTAGAATTACTCACCAAGTTTGGACAAAAAGCGGAAAGAAAGTTTTGGCTGAAAAACTTGGCTTTTTCAGAAAATAAACTCCCCCTAGTGAGTAAAATGTGAAGTGTCAGAGATAAATATGAAATATACCAGATAGATATCCTGGACTTCATTCTTATGCAACAAATCTGGACTAAATCTGACAAGAGGTTGCAAAATTATTTCGCTTTAGTGTGGGAAATACAGAACCAACGTTTCCCAAAGTGAATCCTGTTCTTCCTCGTACTAAGGTCTATGCAGGCACAACACTTGAAAATGATTGATGAAGGTTTTAAGCAGAAATTTTGTTTTTTAAAAATCAGCCAATGAGAGAGACGATGTTTCTTTGGCTGGAAAATCCGAAATTCAACCATTTAGCCTTTTATTCAATAGCGGGTGTTTCCAATTGTCGAGTTTTTCCAAATATTTAACATTTTTATTAAGTTCTCTGAGATCTTCTGGAGTACTTTAAACCCAATCCCCAACAAACGGAATGTTTTCGCCTGCCGTTGATGCCCAGTGTGTCGGAAACGGCCTCTTGACTTAAACAAGCGTCTCCTGGGACATTTTATTTTTACCAATGGAAAGTTGCGGGTCAAAGGAGTTTGTCCCTCACAGAATCACAAATCTGTGAGGGATCTGAACTCCAGCAGATGCCAGAGAGACATTAGGATAGAGAGATAACCTTCTACTCAGGACGGGTCTTGTTTAAATTGTTTAAACATCGTCTTCTCAGTTTGACTCCTCTCTTACGAACGTATACGCTGTCCATAAATGAGAAGCACATTGAGTTTGCGTTGTAACGAAGCCTATTATATATATAAAATTCCCATTTCCATATGTGCAGAATTAAGACAGCTGGTCTCTCAGACGGGACGCCTAGAAATAGTTTACCCTGTGGGCGATTTGTTCCAGTTCAGTCTGGTAAGCAGGGAATTTTCCCCTTTGATTCAACATCAAAACTGTAATTAACGTAGGCGACGTATCTTTTAATGTGACCTGGAGAGGAGAGGATTACAATTAACCCCCGTCTAACTCGTAAAGACGTTTTTTTACTGTTATCACAATTACCCCCGCTGGGAGGTTTTCACCCGTGTCTGCCTGTCTGCAGCATCAGCCAAAGAAATGAAGGATGTGTTTTTGCAAAACATTGTGAAGACTTTGGCATGGGCCAGGAGAGACCCCCCTCCAGGCCAGGAGAGACCCCCCCCCCATTCAAAAACTGGTCCAGGAATATCTTGCAATCCTCCTCAATACTTTTCCCAAATTTCCAAAAAATTGCAAATAGACCTGTGATGTCGCCCCCAACACCAAGGCTATGTCCCCCAAAAAGTCCACAATCCCCTGCGTTGTACAAGCAATACCCCTCACTCATCTCCTGAAATTAAATATGAAGTTTTTTCTGCAGTACTTTTTGTAAAAAACAAAAAATAAAGTTTCCCCAAAGTGGGGAAACTTATGGCCCAACAACTTTTAGAGGTAAAACTCCCTCTAAAGTATCAGAACTAAACACCCGAGCTGTCCCAAAATCAATCCAGTTCTTCCTCGGACTAAAGTCTATGTAGGTATAAAATTTGAAAATGATCCATGAATTAGTTTTGGAGTTATGTACAGAAAACATGTTTTTTTGCATGAAAAAAGCTCCTCTAGGTGATAAACTATGAAATATATATATATATATAAAATCTGATACTCACAAATAAGATCTCCTCGAGTCAATTCATATGAATCAATAATAATAATAATAAAAATGATCATATCAGGTACTACCTTAAAGTAGTACCCTGACATGAACCACAGCAGGTCGTTTTCCGCGTGTTGTTCTTTCACGATAACGTTCCAGTTTCAACCCGATCAACTTGATGACAAGTTTAGACACGAGGATCAAAGGTGGGTTTTTGACGAGGGGTCTGGACAGTTTGGGACGATGGACATGGAGCCATAAACAAAACTCAATTGGCCAATTTGATTTGACACCATCGTCTTGAAGGCGTGTCCATGGCGGCAGGGCGAATATTGACTCCTCTCTATGACACACATTTCCTCCTAACGTCCATTTCCGTCGTCCCAAACTTCATATGTTGGCTAACGGTCCCGCCCTGAAGACGTCCACGTGACAATACTCAGTTACAATGATAGCGCCAACCGTTAGGATTAACTAATGATGGATAATTTGAATTTTCTGTGTCAGTTTCGTTACGCAGTGACGGTACCAAAGGTCAGACCCGAGTGTGGCGGGGGTCCGATCAACGCTTCTTACAGTTTGAGTCTTTGGTCTGATTCCTTAAGAACATCTCATGAAAGGAAAAGTCATTAGTTGCATCCAGAAGAAGTGGAAGTCTCCCACAACCTGCATGACTGAGAAGCCCACCTCCTTTCTTTTATCCGCCGCCCGGCCACCGTCGAGGAACAAAAGTCCATCCAGCCGTCCTCTCCTTCCAGCCCAGCCCTGTCCTCCAGAGCGCTCAAGTGGCTCCTGGCTCTTGTTAACGCGTCTGGAGCCACTTTGTTTCGCTCGGTTTGGGCCGCGGCAGGCCTTTCATGCTCCAGGGGACTGCGGCAGATCGTCTTGCAGCGGTTGAGAGCGGTCCCTGGCTCACAAAGGCCGTCTTTGTCTGAAGAGACCCTTATCTGTCCACCGGCATCAACTTACTCCTGACGCGCAGGACCGACTCCAGCGGACCCCCACTTTACACTTCAACCGCACACACGAGTCGTGCACACACGTAAACACATACTGTACATATATATATATATATATATATATATATATATATATATATATATGGGCAACATAGGAGTTCCTGTGTTGTTTGCAAAAGTGTGTACTGCTAGTGTACAGATGTTCACGTAAACTGCTGCTCAGGAAAACCCGATAGAAGTGGGAAAACATACGGTCACACTATGCAAACATTAGATTTACTCCCAGGTTCATCCGCCTGTATACATTTACATACGCCCACACAACCTTACCTCCTCCTCCGACGCAGGCAGATCATCATCCCACACTAATGAACATCTACGCTGACAGCCGTGCATGGACTTCATTTGCCTCCACAATCTCATTCCGGGGTTTTGTTTGCCGACCCCGCAGCAGCAACGCCCGCAGGAGGCGGGGACTTAATTTACCGGGAGTTTCCGTACCTGCAGTGTTTTCAGAGGAATAAATTGCATTTTGATTAACTTTGTTGACACCGTAGTGATTCGATTCACAACCGGTGAATAACGGCGTTTATTTCCCAACCTTGTGCTCGAAGTAAGAAGTTTTAACTGATATTTTTACATAGGTTAGCTAGAACGCACTCAGAGAACGCAAACCTCCACCGTGGCTCAACAGTACCTAAGGGAAACATTATTGTTATCTTGTTATGGGAGGTGATCAAACTCACGATTGTTAATTAAAGGTTATTAGGATGTCACGTCAGGTTAGCATGGAACATTTCAAAAATAGTAAACATCTGTCAATTTAAAAAAACAAAACAAGGGCATCATGTGAACGTAGTATTTTTTAAACAAATACAATCTTGACTTAAATTACTGACTGATAAAAAAACTTTATTCAAGGAAAGTGATTTTTATTATACATGTTGTATTTTATAGTTTCATTATATTTATTATAATTATTTGATCTCCTATGATTATTGGTACACTAATTAATCTCAGCAGTATTCATCTAGTAATCTCTTTAACCTGCCTGTTTAGGGCTTTGATCTCCAATTTAGACCCTCTATCACCTCAGTGCTAAACGCGTAAAAAAATTCTCTCTTTATTTGTATGTTTAAACTTCATGTCTTTGATCTTAACCTTTTGTTACTTCTATCATCTCATTAGTAACCTCTTTAAATTGCCTGTTGAGGGGTTTTATGTCTTTGATCTTAACCTTTTGTAACTTCTATCATCTCAGTAGTAACCTCTTTAAACTGCTTGTTTGGGGCTTTGATCTCTCTGATCTCCAATGTTGGACTCTAACCACTTTAAACTGTCTTCTTTTTAAGGGATTTGATCTCCAGCTCTTAAGTCTTAAGTAACCTCTGTATTAGCATGTTTAGGCTTTGATATCTTTGATCTCGTATCATCGTACCGTACATCATCTCTGTGCCAACTGCTTAAAACTGTCTGTCTAGGGCTTTGATCGATTTCAGGCCCATTGGATTTTTTTCTTTGCTGGCTCTGGCGGACCTTCCGGAACCAAACTGGAAGAGTTCTACCTGGAAGCAGGCACTGAACTATGTAGCGTAGCCTCCACAATAAAAGAATATAAGGAAATTATTGTTAAAATGCCAGAACTCCTAATGTTAAAGAAAGTAAAAAACAAAACAAAAGCAGAATCAGTCTCTCCATCCGTACATGTACTGTTAATTGATGAACTCTTTCCTGGCCCATGTTCCATCCAACCTTCTGAGTTAATTGCAAATGCGTCTAGCGGCTTTTGCCAAATCCTGCTAATACAAACAAAGCAGCCACCAAAACTCCGGTTGAAAACATGGCCCCCTCGGAGGAAGGATTAATGCAGTAGAAAGACGGGTTTGTTACCTGAGAACCAAAGACCACCGTGTCGGAGAAAGATATATAGTACATTAGGAAAAAAAGGGTTTCTGGGAGCTACAACACACACATGTGAGACCCTGACTACACTCCCACCTTTAAGCCCATGTGGGATTATGAGCAGACTTCACCTTTGCTCTCCACTGTTTGATGGACGGAGACGTGGAGACGTCTTCTCCAGAGTCCCTCTCAGCTTTAAGTTAATTACAAAGGATTACTCTTCCTCGTATTGTCCCTCGGAGCGCCGTGGGTCCAAGAAAGAACAGACAGTGGATCAGGGCGAAGACGGCGGCCAGGAGGGATCAGACTCTGCCTCGATGGAAAACACTATCACGTGCCAGCTACTGATTCTGGGAGTGTGTGAGTACCAAAACCTGGACATCCGGGCCAGCAGAACCTCCTCTGCCGGTCTGGATATCCTCAGAAAAAATAAAGTCTTCAAATATTTTTGTTGAAGGACTGCATATGCTTTTTTTTTCATTTTACAAAATTCACTCTGAGGCACTAGAGCCCCATCATTTCACCACAGAGGAACTACAACCATATCATTACATCACAGAGGAACTACAGCCACATCATTACATCACAGAGGAACTACAGCCACATCATTACATCACAGAGGAACTACAACCATATCATTACATCACAGAGGAACTACAGCCACATCATTACATCACAGAGGAACTACAGCCACATCATTACATCACAGAGGAACTACAGCCACGTCATTACATCACAGAGGAACTACAGCCCCATCATTTCACCACAGAGGAACTACAACCATATCATTACATCACAGAGGAACTACAGCCACATCATTACATTCCAGAGGAATTAGAACCACATCATTACATCACAGAGGAACTACAGCCACATCATTACATCACAGATAAACTACAACCTTATCATTACATCACAGATAAACTACAACCTTATCATTATGTAACAGAGGAACTACAGCCACGTCATTACATCACTGTGGCACAAGAGCCAAGTCGTTTTGACACAATTCACTGAAGCCACCTTACTACGTCAAAGAGGTGCTAGCGCAATGACGTCATGTCGCAGAGGCAGGTCATTACATCGTAGAAGCACGAGAGTGTCGGGTCATCAAGTATGTAAGGTCAGGGCCGTGTTTACATGGGGGGGTTCGGGGGCCTAGGCGCTGCTGGCAGCTTTAATTGGCATTTAAATAAAACGTGAATTAATATATCGTAAAAACCACCTTCCTGCTAGTCCATATTGAGTTCATACAGACATCCAGTTCACATCTGTTACTACCTCTGCTGGCGTTACACAGTTGTCCCCACTCCTCTTATATCACCTCAATTCCTTTCACACAGAACGGATGGCGGGAATAAAGGCGTACCAGCCCTGCTTTGAAGAGGCCGAGTAAACGGGCCATAGTGTCATGCCGGTTAAGTCGGTTTGATTGCGTGAGGAATCGCACACAACCAACCGGAAGAGAAAAAATGTTCTTGTCCGTCCATTGTCTGGTTGGATGCGATGTAATGGAGAACGGGTTTCCCCCCCCCCCTTATATGGAGAAAGTTATTAAGTGCTTTCCACTCGTGACTGAAGACAGGAAATTGGCGTCATCTGCTAAAGAGTATTTAAGCAAATTGTCCGGCGTGTGTGCGTGAATACATTTGTGTTTGTGCGCGCATTATCTGTGGGCGTACATTGTTGGAGCAATTGAGCAAATGGGCTTTTAATTGGTTTTGCAGAGAGAACACATTTCGATGGGGATAAACAGATTCCTTTGTCCGCCAACGTCGGAGATGACAGAGCGGAGATAGCGGAATGCGGCGGCGTTGGTTTGGCAGCGCAGTGACTCACGCTGAGGCGAAACAATTAAGGAACCGACGGCTAATTCCTGCTTCAGAAAGGATTGTCGACTGGAGGAGAGGAAAATGCTCGCAGAAATTTTCTTGGCAGCCAGTTGTGGAGATTTCTGAGTGTGCCAGGCTGGGGTCTTACGCTGGCAGGGAGCCAATTTACCCCTCAGTGTTTGTTTGTCCGCAAAATAACTCACGACGCTGAGAACGGATTTGGAGGGAATTTTGCGTACTGGTGGATCTTGGGTCGAGGAATAGTTGACTCAATTTTCCAGGCGGCTCCTGGTACGTATATCCTTATTTTGGGGATTTCACAAACATAAAACAACTAAATCTGTGAAAAATGAGTCACTCTGTTAATATGAACATGATTTCATTAATGTGTATCTGGATCAGAACCACGTGACACAGGCACCAGAGCCATGTTATTATGTCACCAACACTAGAGCCATGTCATTATGTCACAGAGACACTGGAGCCATGTCATTATGTCACCAGCACAATACTCATAATGTCACATACACAGAAGAGCCATGTCATTATGTCACCAACACTAGAGCCATGTCATTATGTCACCAACACTAGAGCCATGTCATTATGTCACAGAGACACTAGAGCCATGTCATTATGTCACAGAGACACTAGAGCCATGTCATTATGTCACCAGCACAATACTCATAATGTCACATACACAGAAGAGCCATGTCATTATGTCACCAACACTAGAGCCATGTCATTATGTCACCAACACTAGAGCCATGTCATTATGTCACATACACAGTAGAGCCATGTCATTATGTCACATACATAGTAGAGCCATGTCATTATGTCACCAACACTAGAGCCATGTCATTATGTCACATACACAGTATAGTCATGTCATTATGTCACCAACACTAGAGCCATGTCATTATGTCACAGAGACACTAGAGCCATGTCATTATGTCACCAGCACAATACTCATAATGTCACATACACAGAAGAGCCATGTCATTATGTCACCAACACTAGAGCCATGTCATTATGTCACCAACAATAGAGCCATGTCATTATGTCACCAACACTAGAGCCATGTCATTATGTCATATACACAGTAGAGCCATGTCATTATGTCACATACACGGTATAGTCATGTCATTATGTCACCAACACTAGAGCCATGTCATTAAGTCACAGAGTCAGTGGAGCTATTTCATTATGTCACATACATAGTAGAGCCATGTCATTATGTCACATAAACAGTAGAGCCATGTCATTATGTCACATACACACTAGAGCCATGTCATTATGTCACATCAACAGTAGAGCCATGTCATTATGTCACAGAGTCAGTGGAGCTATTTCATTATGTCACATACATAGTAGAGCCATGTCATTATGTCACATCAACAGTAGAGCCATGTCATTATGTCACATACACACTAGAGCCATGTCATTATGTCACATCAACAGTAGAGCCATGTCATTATGTCACATACATAGTAGAGCCATGTCATTATGTTACAGAGTCAGTGGAGCTATTTCATTATGTCACATACATAGTAGAGCCATGTCATTATGTCACATAAACAGTAGAGCCATGTCTATATGACATGCAATGTCAATGTCTGAGCAATGTCTCTGTGACATGACATGGCTAAGAGACATCATTATGTCACAGAGCCACTACAGCCTAGTTGTTATATCATGTCATTACACATCATTAGATCTATGTCATTACATGACAGAGGCACTAAAGCCAAGTCTCTCTGAATACTCCAGCTTCTTGGGATTGGATCCTGGAAGGAGTTTCAGAAATATCTTCAAACAAAAACATTCCAAACATAATTCCGAAGAAAAGACCGGGCCGAGAGACCTCCCTCTGGTACGAAGGCATGTTCGGTTTGATGCCGATCCAGATCCCAATCAGAACCTGACAGACTGACATGTGTAGGATTAGACCGAGCGCCCTTTCCTGACCTCCGGTCTAGTTCTTCCCTTTTCTTCTGTCTATTCCACGTCGGCGTTTCCATCAGACGACGGGGAGGTGAAGAAGAAAGCCCAGAGATCAGAACACCACTGTGTTCTATTGTCTCGGCACTGGATCGGATCTGTAAATCATCACAGTCCACCGAAGGCAGATTTTGGTGCCGGGCTGCATCTGTTCATCATAAATAACGGGCCGGTGTCACTGAGCCAGAGGGGAAAAGGCTCATATGTGGAGGTGAAGCTGAAATGTCAGAGATGCTCTGTGTGTGATACCTCGGCCAAGGAGGTTCTGATTTCCGTCCGGGGTTTCGTTTTTTTCTCTGCTCTTCTGTAGGATTAAAGAAAAACTACGGACTGATTTCCACGACACTTGGTTGAGGGATGTAGCGTCGCCTGAGAAAGAACCCATTCCATTTAGGAGCCTCTTCTCTTTTGACGCCACAGTTGTTTTATAGCAAACTAGAAAAATCCGAAAGGGAGTGCTAACCTCCACCGAGGGCTAAGAACGACCTCTGAACCCACGCTGGTCCATCTCTCAGACACTCTGTAGCCGCTCATCTCCTTCATATTCCACTTCAGAGTCTCTGTTCAGCCCGCTGAACAGAGACTTATATTTCTCTCCTCCTTGAATCATGGAAACGCCGCGCTCAGAGATTTTCCTGGTGATTCCGCTCCATCGGGCAATCCTATCCGCGAGCTCTACGAAAACGCGCACAAACGCAGGGGATGAACGGCCGGATCCTCGTTTACCGCAAACAAGCCTCCCGCCGCTGCAGAGCTCCACGGCGGAGATGACGACAGCTCGTCAGCGTCGGAGCCAAACAGCTGAGCTCACATTCGAATCGAATGATAATAAACGAGGTCTGCATGTCATCGCCACGTCAGAGAGCGCAGACTGTGGCCTCGCCGCGTCTCATCTTTCTGGGCCGCGTTTGCTTTCGTCCATCTCTCTGTCTCTGCCTCGGCCCCCGACACCCTCTCCCTGGCAGGGCTTCACAGGTTCCGAAGGAGACAGACCGGCTCTTTGACCGCCGCTGCGATGCTATCACTGCTAGCTGCACAGGCACGGCTTTGTTCCCCCCTTCCCTCCGGCTCTCGCTCCTCTGCTTTGGCGTCGCTCGCACTGCCAGGTTTCCCGCGGCTCATGGAATTTGTCAAACATGGTATAATGAGAAGGTGTAAATCACCGCGGAGAAATTCGGCAGTTTTCGACAAATTCTCGTGGGAAGCCGAGGAATGTAAAAGAGATTTATAGACGAGGCTCTTTGAAAAAAAAGGGCTGGAGCTGAACGCGTTCTTACCTCACCTACCACCACATGTGGCTGGAAGTTATGGAGGTGCCGGAGAAATGGACATCAGCTCCACTCTGAGGAGGGCCCAAGTGAACTTTAGACCTCTATTTGTCATTTTGAGCAAACAACAACACACAGTTGTTTCTTGTTTCGGTTATTTGAAGTATTTGGCGTGTGTTGGGGTTCAGTTTTCGCTCAAGGACACTTCAAAATATAGACTTATAAAAGATAAGGAAATGGGAACAGCTGCCCAAAACTTTCTGCTCCAGGTGAGGCTTGAACTCTCAACCTCGGCATCGCTCTGCTGAATACTGACATATAAGTACCGCGCGCTAACCGATTGCGCCACTGGAGCCTGAAAACTTGAGTAGGGGGTGCAAATTAGTGGCGATGAATGAATTTGAATGATGAATGATGAGTGAAGGAAAGTATAAACGTTTCTACTCATCTAATGTTACTTTAAGTACATATGTATTTACATATTGGTCACGTTTACTTCACGCCACTGCAGGAATGTCCATGAGAATTCAAGAACCGTATAAAATAAGAATTATAAAGCAGAAGAAGGTCCTTAGTCAGAAAACAAAAAAAATGCTGAGTCAGAGTTTCTCGTCGGTTGCTGGAGGCTCCTCTGAAGACCACCACCTTTAGATGAGTCCAACATCCTGACACTTAGAACCACCCTCGTGTGTGTGTGTGTGTGTGTGTGTGTATGTGTGTGTGAGTGTATGTGAGTGTGTGTGAGTGTGTTTTGGCATTCATGAGATTAATCTCACCCAACATTTTTATCTTGTCACAACCTAGAAAAACAAAAGTCCATGTGTTTTTGTTTTGCTGATGTCAGTATGAAATCACGCAGTTCATCTCGTACAAAATTGAACAAAATTGAAGCAGTTAGCAAAGACTCTACCTAGAAAATAGATAAATAATCAAATTGAAAAACAAAAAAATGTATCAATTATTATTAAATAAATTAGTTCTGACCAAAGTTTTTGCTCCAGGTGAGGATCGAACTCACAACCTCGGCATCGCTCTGCTGAATACTGACATATAAGTACCGCGCGCTAACCGATTGCGCCACTGGAGCCTGAAGACTTGAGTAGGGGGTGCAAATTAGTGGCGATGAATGAATTTATGAGGGGACACCAATTCTTCTTTGAGCATGAATTGGATTTAGACCAAATTCTTTCCTTATATTTTCCTCATACATATTTTTATATATATATTAAAAAAAAATCAGAACATAAACAAGAAAAAAAAATGAAGCAGTTAGCAAAGACTCCCCACCATTGAAGAAAAAAACAAATAATGTGTGAATGAATATATATATACATATATGTATATGTATATATATATATATGTATATATATATATATATATATATATACATATATATAAATGTATATATATATATATATACCCCCGATAAACTGTTGTACAAGCAAACCCCCTGGTTGAACGTCTCAAATTAAATGCGACTGAATGTGCAAAAAAACCCCATTTATTGAGCAATTACTGTATAACGTGACAAACACATGATGTATCTTTTTGAGGCGCTAAATATAAGGTAATTTAACTATGATGTCCACGATCAAGCCCTCGCTTTAGTTCTCTTTGGATGTTGTACAACTCGGCGCTTTATGCTAAATCTTGACCCATTGTGTTGAGAGTTTTTGCGGATATAAATCCTCTACGCAGATGACATGCTCATATCTTTCTTTGTTGCACACAGTGAACTGTTAGTGCTGTGTGAATGCAATGAGATCGTATAGCTAGTTTTATAAAAGAACACTTGACATCTGTTGAAAAGCATTGAAAAGAACATAAGTAGAACGTAAGGTTTTA
This sequence comes from Lophius americanus, assembly GCA_037951165.1. Lineage (NCBI taxonomy): Eukaryota > Metazoa > Chordata > Actinopteri > Lophiiformes > Lophiidae > Lophius > Lophius americanus. The sequence goes on from JBBDHG010000541.1 coordinate 101,506, forward strand.
ACGGAGCAGTTCACATTTTAAAGGTTAGGAAGTGATGTCTGAAAGACACTTTTTTTGTAAAATGTGTGTGAGTGAGATATGAACTATTGTAAAGAATGAAATAGACAAGATATATATTCTTATGATGATTCCAATTTTGGAGACACAGCTCTGACTAAAGTTTCTGCTCCAGGTGAGGCTTGAACTCACAACCTCGGCATTGCTCTGCTGAATACTGACATATAAGTACCGCGCGCTAACCGATTGCGCCACTGGAGCCTGAAGACTTGAGTAGGGGATGCGAATTAGTGGCGATGAATGAATTTATGAGGGGACACCAATTCTTTGAGCATGAATTGGATTTTGACCAAATTCTTTCCTCATATTTTACGCATATATACATATATAATATATATATTTTAAAAATTCAGAATATAAAAAAAAAAAAAAAAATTGAAGCAGTTAGCAAAGACTCTACCTAGAAAATAGGTAAATAATCTAATTGAAAAACAAAAAAATGTATCAATTATTATCAAATAAATTAGTTCTGACTAAAATGTTTTGCTCCAGGTGAGGCTTGAACTCACAACCTCGGCATCGCTCTGCTGAATACTGACGTATAAGTACCGCGCGCTAACCGATTGCGTCACTGGAGCCTGAAAACTTGAGTAGGGGTGCAAATTAGTGGCGATGAATGAATTTATGACGGGACACCAATTCTTCTTTGAGCATGAATTGGATTTAGATCAAATTCTTTCCTAATATTTTATGCATATATACATATAATATATATATATATATATATATATATATATATATATATATATATATACATATAATATATATATATATATATATATATATATATATATATATATATATATATATATACATATATATATATATATATATATATATTTAAAAAATCAGAATATAGACAAAAAAAATTGAAGCAGCTAGCAAAGACTCTACCTAGAAAATAGGTAAATAATGTAATTGAAAAACCAAAATCTTTTTCAATTATTATTAAATAAATTAGTTCTGACCAAAGTTTTTGCTCCAGGTGAGGATCGAACTCACAACCTCGGCATCGCTCTGCTGAATACTGACATATAAGTACCGCGCTAACCGATTGCCCCACTGGAGCCTGAAGAGTTGAGTAGGGGGTGCGAATTAGCGGCGATGAATGAATTTATGAGCGGACACCAATTCTTCTTTGAGCATGAATTTGATTTAGACCAAATTCTTTCCTCATATTTTACTAATATATATATATAAAAAATCAGAACATAAACAAGACAAAAAAAAAAAATGAAGCGGTTAGCATTGAAGAAAAAAATAAAAATGTGTGTATGACTATATATATATATATATATATATATATATATATATACAAATATATATATGCCCCCGATAAACTGTACCGTACAAACGAACCCCCTGGTTGAACACCTCAAATAAAATGGGACTGAATGTGCAAAAAGCCCCATTTAGTGAGCAATTACTGTACAACGTGACAAACACATGATGTATCTTTTGGAGGCGCTAAATATAAGGTAATTTAACTATGATGTCCACGATCAAGCCCTCGCTTTATTTCTCTTTGCATGTTGTACAACTCGGCGCTTTATGCTAAATCTTGACCCATTGTGTTGAGAGTTTATACGGATATAAATCCTCTACGCAGATGACATGCTCATATCTTTCTTTGTTGTACACAGTGAACTGTTAGTGTTGTGTGAATGCAATGAGATCGTATAGCTAGTTTTATAAAAGAACACTTGATTGTCGTTGAAAAGCATTGAAAAGAACAGAAGAAAGACAAGGTTTTAACGGAGCAGTTCACATTTTAAAGGTTAGGAAGTGATGTCTGAAAGACACTTTTTTTGTAAAATGTGTGTGAGTGAGATATGAACTATTGTAAAGAATGAAATAGACAAGATATATATTCTTATGATGATTCCAATTTTGGAGACACAGCTCTGACTAAAGTTTCTGCTCCAGGTGAGGCTTGAACTCACAACCTCGGCATTGCTCTGCTGAATACTGACATATAAGTACCGCGCGCTAACCGATTGCGCCACTGGAGCCTGAAGACTTGAGTAGGGGATGCAAATTAGTGGCGATGAATGAATTTATGAGTGGACACCAATTCTTCTTTGAGCATGAATTGGATTTAGACCAAATTCTTTCCTCATATTTTACGCATATATATATATATATATATATATATATAAAAAATCAGAATATAAACAAAAAAAAAAAATTGAAGCAGTTAGCAAAGACTCTACCTAGAAAATAGGTAAATAATCTAATTGAAAAACATAAAAATGTATCAATTATTATTAAATAAATTAGTTCTGACCAAAGTTTTTGCTCCAGGTGAGGCTTGAACTCACAACCTCGGCATCGCTCTGCTGAATACTGTCGTATAAGTACCGCGCGCTAACCGATTGCGCCACTGGAGCTTGATGACTTCATGAATAGACCAAGATTTGGATTCGGGCCGTGGGATCAAGAGTTGAAATTTGCATTTAGTTTTTTTTTACTGTCTGAGCAAATTAAGAAATTTCATTTTGGGGCAAATCTGGGAGATTTTCCAAAAGTCAGACACTCTTACAATCAGATAATGTTTTTACCTGGACAATACGCCATTATGTTCCTACGCCATGGTTGTTGACGGACGTAAATAATGCAAATTAACATTTTTATCTCATCATTTTCTTCAGTGTATACAGACTTTTAAATAGTAATTAAAATCTAAGGTCAACAAACTGAATTATTTGGTGAGAAACGGAGGTCTAAATTGGGGAAAGCCCAACCTCACAAAGTTAAAGGAAGTAAAACAAGTTTCCTGGATTCACACCTAGAATCCAGCCTCACGATCTAATCAGCGCTTCTTCGTTCTCAGAACCAGCTCCAGAAAAAAAAACACGTCTTTAAAACCCGAGGGATGAACGGTGACGAGAACGTGACCTCATTGGCAGAGATGATTACTTTCCTCTGACTCGGCGTCATTCCCCAGCTCGATTCTCGGCGCTCTGAGGAATCCACAGGTTTGATTTATAACACATGCAATTGATCTGAGTTTCATAGAGCGCCGGCGCTGTAAAGGTTAGAACGACTGCGCCAGTTCAAATATAAACACACCGTCAAAAGTTAACAAGCATGAAACAGTCGGGATCTCCTCGCTACCGGTGGTTTCAATGAAGAGAGACAGTTAGAAAGAAAAAATATATATATGTGAAGCTGGACAATTTACAAATACATCATGTAATGTGAAAAAAAAGAAAAATTATGGAAAAAAATAAATAAAACTAATAGAAAATGAAAAATACAAATACTAAAAACCCTCTAAAGAACCATAGTCGCAGCGTTTCAGGTTCAGACCTCCATGGAAAAGGATCCGCCCACTCTGGATAAACAAAGTCCTCATTCCAAAAAACAACAACAACATAGTTTGGAATATTATATCCCATTCATTCCAAAAGATACCTTAATAGTTCACACACTGCACCTTTAAGCGGAAACAACATTTCCCACCGCTGTGTTTGTATGTTTATACAGAACGGCGAGGTGGAACACCCCGCCCTTGAACCGTCTGCATTAAAGGAGCTTTTGACATGAAGTGCCCCCCTTTAATGGCGGCCTTGCAGGAGCGCCCTACCCATAAATCAGCCGCTGGATTAGCGCGCCCTCTCACAGCCGACATACATGAACATCAGACGCGGACTGTTGGGCTATGAGTAGATGCTTTACGTTGAGTAATGAGCCCGCCCCCCCCCCGGCTCTGTGGCCCACCTCCTCTTTGATGCATATTATATATATGTATAAGTGTACACAACCGGGTCACCCTGCATCTCCGGAGAACCTGCTCACAGTCATATTAAAATGGGTTATCCAGGGCTAATACCTGCAGAAATGTCACCGTGAGGAACGATGGTACTTATTAGACCTCACACGCATCTATTAAAAGAAGGGAAAGGAAACAGGAACACTCTGTTCTGGGATTTGCATGTCTGTGTTTTTCTCAGCTTGTTACACCCGTGTGTGAAATTAGTCCAGGAATGTTCTCATTCTGCTGGCTGAGCATTAACATAATGCAGATGTCAATGCTGGACTGCATTACAGTTCCCAGAGTGATCGATGGCCACTCCACTGGAACCAGATCTGAATGGGAATTAAAACATCGGAGCGTTTGATGCCAAGATCAGCAATAAGTCACGGTAATCTTTTAAATCTCCTCTTAGAACACAGACACGCTCTCAGATTTAGTCCCCCTCCATGAGTCGGATTTGTTTATTCTGGAGATCCTAGGCTGGTATGTTCGCTGTCTTTTTAAGTGGATCAAATCCAGGTTCGAATCCAGATTTTCACAGATGACCCCCGCTGGTGTCATTCTCGAGCAAGGCACTGTCTCCACCCCCGACTAGAGAGCTGCAGTGTAAGCACAGCGTTAGTGTTTCTGTCCGTGCGAAGCCTCGCAGCATCACTGTCAGCTCGTACTAGCGTCAGATTTACCTCCCACCATATGTGAGCGCTGGTGCGTTTGTGCTAGCGCAACGTTCAGTGTGTGCACAATTGGTGCCATGGCGAGTGATGAGAAGGCGGGTCAATCAAAGCTACGGAAGCACTCTCTGTTCCTGCCGACAACGCTCATTTATTATTGTGTCCTGGTGTTTCCTTCAATGAAACACCGAAATATGATTCTTTCTTTTTATCATTTATTTCCACTCAGTAGTTTGTGTTTCAGTCGGTGCACGGCAAACTTCAGACTACCCAATATTTTTGTCTTTTCAAAATTCCTCCTGTCAGATCAGGTGATCACTGCGCCGCAGATTGATGCCATGTCTTGATCCGATGTCTGGCAACACTACAGAATTTACCCCGACCATTCATTCACGTCAAGTCATGTGACGTCATTGCGGAGGACGGTCAATCAAAGCTACGGATGCACTCTGTCTTCCTGCCGACAACGCTCATTTATTACTCTGTTGTGGTGTTCTTCAGTGAAACACTGAAATAGGATTCTTTCTTTTTCATCACTTTCCCACCTAGTAGCTTGTGTTTCAGTGCGTGCACAGCTTCCTGGTATCACTATCAGTTCATACTGGTGTCAATAATTAGACATCGGATGTGAACACTGGTGCTTTTGTGCAACGCACTGTGATGTTCAGCGTGTGCCTGGTTCAAACTGCACAATATTTTGGTCTTCAGCAAAGTTTTTTCGAGATACACGCTGTCATGTCAGGTGATCACAGTGCGGCAAATTCATCCCACGTCGTGATGAAAATGCTGGCAGCACTAAAAGCTTCACCCCGACCGTTTATTCATGTCAAGTCAGGTGAAGTCAATGAGGAGGCAGGTCAATCATATCTACAGCAGCACTCTGTGTTCCTGCCGACAACGCTCTTTTACTGCTCCGGCCTGGTGTTCCTTCAATGAAACATTGAAATATCAGCATTCTTCTTTTCTACAGACCTTCATGCCATCCTAGCACTTTGCTAGTTTTGAACACATTCGGTGTTGTCTCCACCTACACCACCAGCAGAGGTGGAACAACAGTGACCTCCCTATCCCACCTTCCACCTCTACTTGGACAATCGACTGTCAGGGGGTGCAGTAGGCTTTACTTCCTGCCGGATGACTGACAGGTGACTGATCCGATTCCACTAGAGGTGTGTCAATTAGGGGTGACGAGGTCATGGTGGGCGGTCTCACACACCCACACAGTAAATACACATCAATCACATATCCGACTCAGTACAGGGTCTCTCTAGAAAAGAGTGTGTGTGTGTGTGTGTGTGTGTGTGTGTGTGTGTGTGTGTGTGTGTGTGTGTGTGTGTGTGTGCCCAGAAGAGATTAGAATGTCAGCGCCGGTCAGGAGTAACCACACGATCAATAGCGAGGCTCAGTCAGCCGTGGTTGACTGTCAGACGCCGCCATCCCAATCAGAGAGACATCAGGTGGAGCATCAACTCCACCCACGCACACACCGTTCCTTTGAAGCCCCGTTCACAGATATTTGACAATGTGCTCCGAAAAAAAGAGGCGCCTCACCTTGAAACAACCACTTCTTCTTCGTTTTGTTCATTTTCCTCTGTTTCATCGGCGCTGTTTAGCGTCTTCATCATCAAATGCAGTATTTCAAACTCACCTGGGCCCATTTGTTTTTATCTGTCTCTCTCCTCCTTCGCTGCGGCGTATTTTTAGCCTTATTTTTGTTGCCAGTTGACTGCAAATAAACTCAAAAGTAGGCTAAACTCATATTGACACCGCACGGCTGTGACTCACACATTAAAGGAAGATCTGCTGTAACAGGAAGAGGAACAGGTGAAGCGTTAACGGCACCATCAAGGATATGCCAAAATCTATATCTGGGTAAAATGTCCTGCAAAATTGTCCCACAAAGTTAAAAGACTTACAAAGTAATCCAGAAGTCGAGATTTGGATATGGATTGTTTCGATACGGGAAGTTAATCTCTCAATTTAGAACCACTTCCTCGTTAGGCAGCAGCGAACGTCTTTGCTTACGTGACTGATGATCCGGCTTTGAGATAAATAAGGAATGCAACAGACAAACGATCCGACAGAATCAGACAAAGGAGAGACGAAGCGTGTCGTTATCTCGTTGTTAGCATTTATTATGTATGAATGTCTTCACATGCTGCTCAGTCCCCCGGGACGAACGTCTTAATATAGAGAAACATGGAGTTTATGTCACTTCCTGTCATCTGTCGTCTTCATTCAAGTCTGAATATTACAATAATCAAAATAAGTATGTTTAGGATAAAAACATTAAATAGAGTAAGAGCGTCATATTAAGTCAGAATAATACCATAATAATGGCGGAATTTTGAGAGAAAATAGTCACGATATTTCTAGGGTAAGTCAGAACATTATGGGAATAAAGACGACGTTTTATGAGAAACAGTTACGCTGTTATGTCGACACAGTCAGAATAACAGGAGGATAAAAGTCTTAATATTTCAAAAATAAAGACAAAAGTGTGAAAAAAAAGAAAATATTACAAATTCACGATTTTACAAGGAAGACTATTATTTCAATAAAGTCCCAATATCATCGGAACAAAGTCATCCAATTATGAAAATGAAAATGTCAGGATCTTTGAACGTGAATAAAAGTTATAACACTATGATAATGAAGTCAGAAAAGTCTCAGATATAAAGTTAGAATTGTAAACCCATTAAATCAGTTATTCCAAGAATAAAGTCGTACGTGGATAAAACATCCGACAGAATCAAATAAAAAGGCTGCAGAGGTCTAAGAGAGAAAGAGGGGGCTGGTGTCTCTATCTCATTATGTATGAATAACTTTAAATACGGCCCAGTCCTCGGAGGCTGAACGTCTCCCTTGGGTGCTCATAAAGATGTTATATGTAAGTATCTATAAATACTTCTTCTGTAGACGTCAGGATCTCTGCAGCAGGAATTATTCCCCCCCCACCCGACTGAGGCGACTAGATTAAATTGAAAACAATCCAGGCTAAATCGGGGTCCCAATGCGTTACCCTCTGAATGTCAGCTGGCTTCATTAAGCCCACAATCACCCCCCCCCCCCCCCCCCCCCCCCGCACCGGCTGCAGGGTGCAGGGTCCCTTTATGATGTCACCGGCCGAGACGGAACACGGAGCGGCTCCGCTGAGGATCATTTGGAGGCGGGGCCCCGAGAGTTGGGGTTTAATCATAACTCCCAACGCTCCTCCAAATCACCGCGCCCACGCTGGCGGCAAATGTGGCTTTAAGGCGTCTTCCAGGAGAGGCGGGGTTCATCCACGCAAACAAGGAGAGTCGGAAAAATAAGAGCTGAGGGCGGCGTGGCTCAAATTAGGTTTCCTTTCTCGCCATAAACGTGAATCTCTCCAGAACGACAGCAGAGTGAGGATTAAGAGAGAAAATACTGGTTTAATTTATCCCAATTATCATAAGTCTCTAAAGAAGTGATCCTCAAACCCTGACGGACGGCCCAAAACTTTCTGCTCCAGGTGAGGCTCGAACTCACAACCTCGGCATCGCTCCGCTGAATACTGTCGTATAAGTACCGCGCGCTAACCGATTGCGCCACTGGAGCCTGAAGGGGTTAGTAAGATACGCAAATTAGTGGCGATGGCGTCAGGCAGATATTCTCATATTAGTACGACTTTTTTTATATATTTACGACTTTGCCATAATATTCCGACTTAACGTACTAATATTCTGAATATTTGTCAGGAAATTCTGACTTCGTTTATTTAATATTATGACGATATTGTCACATTAGTACGACTTTTTTCATATAATTATGACTTTCGCTGATTATTCCGACTTCGTCGTAGTAATATTCTGTCTTTTCATAAAAATCCTGACGTTATTCTCATCGTCTTCTGTCGTCACTTTCTAAAATACCATCCTTACATCAGACCAGAACTCTGAAGACTCCTATGGACCAATCAGGGTTCTGCTGGGAACCACAATGGAGGAGTAACAAAAAAGTTGGTAGAAACCCAAAGTTTGCTAATGGAGACAAATAAAGACATAAACTGAACCCGATGTTTGGTTATGGAGACTTTTCCACCTCAGGGACCAGAACAATACGGCTTATAAGTATTGGGCTTGAATCCCAGTCGGATCCAGGACCCCTCCTTGAGTTTGTTCGGATCTCCTGTCCAGCCAAGATCCATCCATTCTACAACATCCTTTATTTAATAAAAAAAAACAAAAAACAACCTCCATCTAATCTCAGCGGATTTCTTTTCCGAATCGACTTCCTCTCCAGTCTCGGCCGTCCGCCACGACTTTTCTCATTACCCCCCACCCTAATATCCAATCGTCTGTCACCCTGCGTGTGATTAGCGTCGCGTCCCAGCCCGTCGTGTGAGACACCCCATCATCAGTCAATCACACGGATCAGCGCCGATGATCCGGCTCAAGCGTGAGGATAGAATGCAAGCCATTGTTTTTGGACCTCCTCTATCTCCGGCACAATGATCTAAACCTGTGGCCGCCGCCGCCGCCGCCGCCGCCGCTCTTTGAGCCAAAGCCACTAATTCATCCATTTATATTTATGAATGCAAAACCGCTTCCGCTCCGTCATTAAAAAACAACAACAATGCAAATGAAATTGATTTGCTTTGTTAATTCGTCTTTCTCTATATCCCGTAAAAAAAACCTAAAAGAAATCCTCAGACAGATTTGGATCGGAACCTTTGTGCTGCAAGTCACGCACCAACGCGCTTTAGGAAATGACAAAAACCACCGGGAGCTGATAAGCCTGACAAAAGAGGTCCGCGTTCAGGGACGGAGGGACCGCCGCAGTCGGCTGAGAGGAAACGGGTTTGAGATTTAGGGCGCCAGAATCCAACACTGCAACTTTTCTCCATTGGTGGAAAAAATGTTACACTTGAAAATGACCGTATAACCTTATTTTTCAATTATTATTATTTTTTTTTGTATATATAAAACTATAAAATAAAATAAAAATATTCAGCATTTAAAGTTACTTAAAATATAGAATTAATTAAAATTAAAAAAAAAAACTCAAGATATAAAAATGTTAAAAAATATATATATATAAAATAAAGATTTTTTTAAATGTGCACTTCTATGACCTTATTTTTCTGTTTTTTTTTATAAAGGAAATAAATTTAGAAAAATTATAAATAGAAATTAAAATTAAAAAGTAAGATACAAAATACTAAAAAATAAACAAAAATTCAAATACAAATTTTTTTTTTTTACATTTTTTAAGAATAATTAATGTAAAAATAAAATACAAATTTAAAAAACTACATAATAAAAATGAATAAATGAAAAATCTAAATTTTAATAATAATAATAATATCAAATAAATTGAATGGAAAAATACGAGAAAAAAACGGTTCATAAGAATTAGGAGAGACAAACGGTTTCAGAGTGTTTGAGAGATACTGCGATAGATTGTCTGTGTTTTGGTAAGATTAAACTTCCTCGGGAGGTTTGCGTTCTCTGACTGTTTTCTAATTCAATGTTGCTTCACGAAGAAAGAAAGTAAGGCAGAGCCGGAGAGAAAAAAAAACCAACGCCAGAGCAGAGAAGGCCGGACCAGAAACGGCTTCAAACAAACTTTTCCAACTCAAACAACCGGCTGCAGCCAACATCTCTGCTCCAGCGGTGACAGCGTGCGGCTGAGTGGCGTGTGATGTCATTCGTTCTGTATTTCCAATATCAGCCATGCGTGGTGAACGATCAGCCGCGCTCCCTCTCTTTATGTAACGCCAGAATGTGAACATCCTGAGAGCGATAGATGTGTCCATTGATCAGGTCGGATGGCGCTTTAGCTTTTCCTCTGCTGCAGGGCGCCACCCGCACATTTGTTGATTTATAGCTCAGACTTCATTTTGTCTGTCTGTGTGTAAAACGAATTTGATGCTGAACTTTAGACTGAGTTGAACATGAGCCACATTGCAACTGCGTAGGCCGAGTTCACTTCACGTACACTGCAAAATCCGGGTATAATCTGCGTATATTCGTCTGATTTATTGTCGAAATATCATTTTGTCATTTTTTTTCCAACATTTTTTGTTTTGTCTTATAACGAGCTATAAACACAAATATTTATTTTTCAAACATGTTTTTGAGTTTTCTTTTCTTTGACTTATGACTTATGTTACTGCGTGTGAGTAATAAGTTACTGTATGTGAGTAATATTTTACTTTGTGTGAGTAATCTGTTACTATGTGTGAGTAATCTGTTACTATGTGTGAGTAATCTGTTAATATGTGTGAGTAATCTGTTACTATGTGTGAGTAATCTGTTAATATGTGTGAGTAATCTGTTACCATGTGTGAGTAATCTGTCACTATGTGTGAGTAATATGTTACTATGTGTGAGTCATATGTTACTATGTGTGAGTAATTTGTTACTTTGTGTGAGTAATCTGTTACTATGTGTGAGTAATCTGTCACTATGTGTGAGTAATCTGTTAATATGTGTGAGTAATCTGTTACTATGTGTGAGTAATCTGTTAATATGTGTGAGTAATCTGTTACCATGTGTGAGTAATCTGTTACTATGTGTGAGTAATCTGTTACTATGTGTGAGTAATCTGTTAATATGTGTGAGTAATCTGTTACTATGTGTGAGTAATCTGTTAATATGTGTGAGTAATCTGTTACCATGTGTGAGTAATCTGTCACTATGTGTGAGTAATATGTTACTATGTGTGAGTCATATGTTACTATGTGTGAGTAATTTGTTACTTTGTGTGAGTAATCTGTTACTATGTGTGAGTAATCTGTCACTATGTGTGAGTAATCTGTTACTATGTGTGAGTAATATGTTACTATGTGTGAGTAATCTGTTAATATGTGTGAGTAATCTGTTACTATGTGTGAGTAATCTGTTAATATGTGTGAGTAATCTGTTACCATGTGTGAGTAATCTGTCACTATGTGTGAGTAATCTGTTACTATGTGTGAGTAATATTTTACTATGTGTGAGTAATCTGTTACTATGTGTGAGTAATATTTTACTATGTGTGAGTAATCTGTTACTATGTGTGAGTAATCTGTTACTATGAGTAATATTTCTCTCCTCAGTTGATGTTTTTAGATCAATAGGTCTAAAATCATTATATTACAGAAACATGAAGCAAAACAATCAATGAATTTCCTCCAAAACTGATAGAAATACCAAAAAGTTCAAAAATTAGATTTTGACTGCAAAATTTCTAGATGACACGAGATGAGAAAGAAAAGAAAAGTCTACAGTCTAAAGTCATTTGTCCTGCAGCAGAGACATTTTCAAAGTGAGAGCTTCTGCTGTCAACTCATTCATTTTCATTTAAGCAGCTGTAACTTGTTCTGTTTTTAAAAACATGGATTCCAGGAAACCTCCGCTTCCAACTTTTACCCTTTTAACGAGACTCAAACGACATCGTGTCCGATGGTTCCAGACGCGGCTGACGCGAACGGACTTGGAAAAAGTAGGCGGTGAGACGGAGAGAAGACTCCTTTTGTCCTGACGGCGTTAGAGGTGGACGCCGCGATCATGTGGCGGAAATGAGCTTTTGGAAGCAGAGATGAGTTTCCAGGCTGAGATGAGGCGCTGACTGGATTGAGATGGAGCGTCAGCGGAGGGACGAGGGGGGACGAAAACACGGACGCGAGAGCCGGAGAGCTGGCCGCGGCTCAAACCCGACTCCCTCTTTCTCCGTTCAGAGATGATCCTTTCCAAAGTGATGAATTTGGAACGGCGGCGGGGGCCGGGAGGTTTGTCAGCCACTTCACGCTCCAATCCAATTTCACTCCCCCTTCCCCCTCCTCAAAAACCGCAATGCAGGGGTCGCATCCGCTCTCACAGCCGCCGCCGTTACGTCTCAGGGTTCTGACAGGTGAGTCAGTGGAATCCGTTAAAGCCGTCTGACATGAAGGCGGGTCCATGAACAGGAAACGGTGCGGCTGGAACTACAGCGGGCCAATCGCTGCAGAAGAAGATGAAGTATTAGCCGTATCAGCGATACCTGAAAAAGTATTTCACGGATCGTTCCAGTTCGGGAGAAGTCGGTTGCATATTTTACGAAACTAGGGGCGGGGTTACCTTCAAATGGTCTGATGCGAATCGACTGGATTTCGGCTTTTTCTGCGCAAAAGTGCAAACCAAAAACTAGAAAAACTCAAAACCAGGTCTGGACTTTTGGTTTTAAGCGGACTGGAGCGGACCGCCCATTAATGACCACACATACGGGTTTGTGTAAAAATAAATTTGAATAATTATTCGTCAACAAGCACACAATCATTTCCTCATGTAAATAACGTAATTATTTACACAACACAACAACACAACGTCCTGTAGCTGGTGTTTCTGTCCGTCTGTGGGAAAACGATATTTTTGCCTACGTCAGAACTTAAAAAATGTTTTTTTAATGAAACTGGGCCTGTGGGCTTCAAGGTTTCTTTTTTACAGTGCGTGAGAAAAGTCTTGAGCCGTCTACTTTTCAGGAAGTCAGGAAAACAGCCGCTGGATTTCTGGGCTCATCCGCTGAGATTCCAGATCCTGAAATATTCAAGAGTTTTCCGACTCACTGCACAAAAACACACACAAAAAAAAAAAAACCCAGCAGCAGCAGAAAAAGTGAACGCCGCTCTGTTTGTGCGAGTTTCACCAGTTGGACCTCGGCAAGGTCCAGAACTTCAAACGGTGCTCCTCGGGGGTCCGTGAAGGTGGGACCGGTGTTTCTAATGATGCTGATGTCACTCTGGCAGCAAAGGTAGTCGAGCAGTTCAAGGCGATACGACAGCAGGATGATTGACAGCTCCCGGGTCAGTGCGGACAGCGGGATGATTGACAGGTCGCCGGGTCGTTGCGGACAGCGGCATGGAGGCTTTCCGGCACCGGCGCACCCTTTGATTTGTTGTCAGCGAGCTTGATTGACAGGTGACGGTGAGACGGCCTCAGCAACGATAAAGGGTGAGTTCACTCAAACAAGAGAAAAGACATTTTCTCGCTAACGCCTCTAGAGCTGGTCAACGCGTTGGGGATCAATTTAAATTCTTGACATTAAGAACTGGATTTGGAAAAGGTGGATTGAATGTTTCCACCACTAGGAGGAGCTTTATCTCCAAAGTCACACTTGTTGAGACACCGGTGCTACTGGTTTTAGGGGTTTGTGAGGAAATGTTTTCTTTTTTCACTTATACTGATGATCAACCGATGTTCATGAGTCATCTTTAAACGGGCTGCTGTGATTGGTTCAGACCTCACATACGATAGTGGCTCTACGAAACTGCGATAGAGTCGGGAGTTTTACGGAATCGGCATCGAAGATCCTTCTTGTTGAGGTGAAAACCCAAAACAGTATCTCATGGGTCATTTTCAAGTTTTAGAGCTTTGTAGACGTTACTGCGAGGAAGGACTGGATCGATTTTGGGACAGGTAGGTTGCATATTTTCCGACACTAGGAGGAGCTTTATCTCCGAAAGTTTCAGGCAACAACTTTCAATCAATCGTTCGATTTAGAGAAAAGTCGGTTCATATGAATCGACTCTAGAGGATTTATTTTGTTTACTTCACATTTTACTGTAATTGTATTTTACTCACTACTTCCACTGCAATCCCCCGTGAAACCTGGGACCCCCCCCCCCCCTCCATCTTGTAGGGTTTGACTATGTCAGACAAACATGACGCTCAAATCTGAGACGACTAAATCGGAGATTAGACGAAGGTTTTGTGGGTTGTGACATGCAGGAAAAAAAACATGCGATCATCGGGGAGAAGATGACTCCACGACGGGAAGAGGATGAAGAGGGATGGCGAGGGGATTAGGCGACTTATGTTCCTTCTTTCTATACGTAACGCTGTTACCACAGACGCTGAACACCTTCCATTCACCCGCACACAAAAGGAAAGGGGCGGAGCCGAGTGTTGCCGGAGCGGACCGGCAGCAGAGGGCGGAGGACCTCCGCCGCGGAGAATGGAAGCACATTTCTCAGAGGTGTGTGTGCGTGTGAGGCCGGCTGCTCCCTCATTAGCCGAAGGTGTTGGCTGTGTTTGTGAACCTCAGCGGCGTGTCAACAGGTACACCACCCTAAAGTTCATGAGTCAGCGCGGTGTTTGCCTCCGTTCCACTCCTTCAACAGAAACTCTCCTATGGATCAGAGTTTTCATATGCATACCTGTGAGACTCCACGAGAAAGAGATTGTATTCAAGCGAGCGAGTGGACACAAAGATCCTCTCCGCTACGGAGCTCCCACTCCCGTCCAAAGGTTATTAAAAAAAAGTCATTAAATCAGATTTATCGCGAGACAAAAAGTCTCAATTTGAAGTTTTGCAATCCGGGCTTTTGTCATCTGCTGTCTTAGGTGTTAATGAAGTAGTCGGATTACTTTAGGGATCACTGTTTACGCTATTTAAGGTTCCTTCTACATTATGAGATGACAAAATCCGTCATCGCAGCAAATCCTGCTCCACAGTTTCTGCTCAAAAAAATCTGTTCAAGTGTGTTTATCTGCCTAAAGATTCAATATTTATTCTTTCTATTTATAAACTCCGACTTAATAATAATAATAGTATAATAATAATAATATTAATAATAATGTATTATTATTATTATTATTATTATTATTATTATTATTATTATCTGCCTAAAGATTCAATATTTATTCTTTCTATTTATAAATTCTGACTTTTTTTCTCTGATTTGTTCCAAAATGCTCTACTATTGAGATTTTGGTCCAAATTCTTCCGCTAAATCACTTCTTCAGTCTTTTTCTTTAATTTCGATTCGTTTGTATTCCATAATTTTGTTAACTTTTTCTATTCCTCAATTTTTTTTAATCGCCGAAACATAGAATCT
This sequence comes from Lophius americanus, assembly GCA_037951165.1. Lineage (NCBI taxonomy): Eukaryota > Metazoa > Chordata > Actinopteri > Lophiiformes > Lophiidae > Lophius > Lophius americanus. The sequence goes on from JBBDHG010000541.1 coordinate 116,816, forward strand.
CTTTATTGTGTTTATATATATTTTCTTGATGGTCACCTTTTATGTTATTTTGTCTTCGGAGGCACTTGGCGTAACTTTTTCTTGTATTCGGTTTGTTAAGACGATCGATCAGGAGAACCGGAGAACAAAGTAAAGATGGAAGTTTATTCCTAAACGGAAAACAATATGTGATAATTAGTTTTTCTTCGTCGAACGAGAACAAAAAGAAGAAAGTGGCTGGATCTCAGAGTCTTCAGGGAGATTATGACTGAAGGTACTGGTGGTGGTGGTGGCTGATGACCCTGCTGAGACTGATGATTATGATGGAGTAGATGGGTGGAGATGCGGAGACGATGAGGCGGGTAACTGAGCGTCTATGACGGGTCTGGACAACGGAGTAGCATTAGTGATGACTGTGGCTCGAGTGTGCAAAGGGATAGTCCTCCTGACGGAACTCTCGATTGAACTCCATTCCTCTAATGTTTTGTCCATTTCTTTTCTTCGTGCGAAACAAGACGAAATGGTCCGGACTAAAAAAAAAAAAAATACTCAACAACATCAACCAGTCATCAGTCTCAGCAGGGTCATCGGCCACCGACACCAGCAACCTCCAATCGTCATCTTCCCTTAGAGTCCGAGCTCCAAAGACTTTCTGACGGACTAATTATCACCGATCGTCTGCTGGAATAAACTTTATAAAATTCTCTCCTGATTGGAACGTTGAATTTTTTATAGTTTTTAGATGATCGGGATCGAAGACGACTCACAGGAAAAACTCTTATTTACTTTCTTCCTCTCCGAACTCAATGCAACGTCTCCTCTCGCTGAATACTGATATAGACACCAATAACCATGGCAACAGAAGAAGCTCGGTGGCGCTGAGAATATTTGCAGAGACCTGAAAGACGGATTCTTCATTCTTCAAAAAAACATACTTTGTTTAAAGTCACTAACAAATTATTTCTTATTATAATTTCGTCAACAGATTTTTAGAGTGCATAATTAGATTTTGAAAATGGTAAAAAATGGAAATTCTAGCTTTGAAAATTCTTCAAACCCTTTTCAAAAAACCTGCATGTAAATATAATATACATATAAATCTGTAGATGAATATCTGTTTATTTTTGGTGACATTAGTTTTTTTCCTGCTGCGTTTGAAGACAAACATTATACACTGTAAAAAGAGGATTGTCTGTGATTGGAAGATTTCTACTTCCACAGGTGACTCAATTAAATTAAGTTTTTACTACTAAAAATAATGACTTAGACTCAAAAATACTTACTTTGATTAAAGTTATTAACAAATTATATCTATAAGTTCATCAACAAGTTTTTTAGAGTGCAGAATTCGACCTCGAAAGCATAAAAAAAGTAAAATTCCAGCGTTTGAAAAAGTCTTCAAACCTCTTTTAAAAAACTTTTCACAGTTTTACCTTCGATAAAACAAACGTATAAAACTGTAAACAAACATTTGTTTATTTTTTGGTAAAATCATTTTATTCCTGCAGCGTTTGAAGACAAACATTATACACTGTAAAAAAAAAAAGACAATTTCCTGTGATTTAAAAATAATTATTTCCACAGGTGACACAATTAAATTAAGTATTTATTACTAAAATTAATAAGTCAGGATAAAAAAATGAAATAATTTAGTGTTTCTAGTTGATGTAATTCCATCTACCATCAACAAATTATTTTTTACAGTGCAGGATTAGACCCCCGAAAACATAAAAACGCTGTAAATGAACAAGAATCGCTGAAAAACCTTCTTTATCTTTAGCATTAATTTAGTGTTACTTGTTAATTTAAGTAACTTCTTTTTCTTTTTACAGTGCAAACCAGGCCTTAAAAGATACGGACCTTTGGGTTCTGCTCGACGTTGAAGAAGCTACGGGCCACAAAAACCCGACTTCACCCGCGATGATAAACTCTTCAACCTCCTTGAAACCAAAAACCTATTAGACGCACGCCTCGCCGCCTCGCCGCCTCCAGTAGTAACATGAAAGCCGGCGAGATAAAACCGAAACATTAAACAGGAAAGACATCAGAAAGTTTCTTCCTCCCGCCTCTCTGCCTCTTCATCAAAGCGCGTGAGCGAGACGCGACGACGGGCCGCGGCGAGCGATGGGAGGCTCGCAATTTGTTTTCTCTTGTTGTTTCCTCCCCCCCCCCCGATGAACCGTCGAGAGCCGGTTTTGTTTCTCTTTCATCTCAGCCTCATAAACGCAGAGCCGTGGAGACAATGTGGTTAGAAGTGATGAATATATCGCCGCCGGCTTTAATATCTTTAATGCTCTCCGCGGATGTGACAAAGAGCCGTATTAGATACTGATGAAGAAGAGGGGAAAACACGGGGGGGCTCTTCTTCTTCTACGGCAGAAAAACTCTTTCGACGCCGCGTAGATAGTAACGTAAACGTTAATTATGTCGTTTTTATAACGTTTAGTCCAAAGAACAAAGAACAAAAAAAGAACAAAGTCGTAATTTTTTTCAGAAAAATAATGGCAGCGTACCTGAATAAAAGTCGTATTGTTACGTAGAAAAGTTTAAATTCGCAGAGAAAAAAAGAGCAATTTTGCTAGAATTTGTAAAATTCTTGTAAAATGACAAGAATTTAATTCAAGAGGTTGAATTATTTTTCGGGAATTTATGTAGTTGAATTATTTCGTGAAAAAGTAGTTTTACAGGATCGAATTGTCATAATTCTTTACAATGAAGTCGCAGTTTTACGAGAATTAAGCCATAACTTGAAAGGAAAACAAAGTCCTAATTTTAAGTAACGTGGGGCAACTTCTCGCCTCCATTTTAATACGAAGAAAAACAATCGGTATGTACGTGACGACTTGTGACGTTTACTTCCAGAATATGAGCTAAGCTAAGCTAAGCTAATGCTAATCTCCTCATCAATTTCTCAACATTTGAAACTACTACTGCTGGGGGTCTTGTTCTCTGATGTCAGACACTTTCAGGGGGGGGGGGGATTTCATTATGATGTCATTCCTTTTCTAGTTCTATCCGTTTCCCTCTCTGCCTGCGGCGGTTGTTGTCGGACGCCGTCGTTTATTCAGCCATGATCTCGGAGACGTCGCTCCCTTTCCTAATGATCCGACACGGATTCCCGCCGCATTAGCAGCGAGCAGAAGAGCGCCGCGGCCTGCTAGCCAAATTAAAAAACCAGTGAATGTTATGAAAACAGCCCCGGTTCCTCCGACCTTCTCCACATTTTTAATATCAGACGCGGCGATTCTGATCTCATTCGGCGAGCAAACGCGGACCCGCCGACCTTTCTGTTGATGCTAAAACGGAGCCAGTACTGCCCTAATCTGGATTTGGCCGGGATCGCTGGCGTTAGACGGCTGCTTGGCCGTCACGGCTATAATCCTGTTGCCGGTTGCCTGATATCTTGGCTGGCGGACCGGTTGGCCGAACGCAGAGTTCTGATGGCGAGTTGATTCGCTGTAAGAGTTGACACCCTGTCTGGTTGACTGGCGCTGGTGAGCGATGGCGGGAGGGATGTCTGGCCTCCTGAAGCTCCGCCTGGCCATAATTTGGCAGGTCGGCGTCCAAACTGACTGGCAGAGCGGTTGGCGGTTGGGCGTGGGGGCTAGTTGCCTGTATATGTTGGCCCACGCGGCAACAAGATGGGCTCACCGGATTAGTGGCGATTTGGTTCCGTGCCGGTTCACTGAGCAACCATCATCCCTCTGACAGGAAACGTGACGCCGGACGGCGGCGGCTCCATTTTAGTGCCGCTGCTCCGTCACTGCTCATCGTCCTCCATACTGGGTGTGTCGTCCGTCACATGTCAGTATGTTAACACCCATTAGCCATAACATTATAACCACTGACTGAGATGGTGACGTGTCAGAAGCCCGGAGAACCGGGCGAGGGAAGGATGTGAGCAGTTTTCACCAGAACCAACTGGTCCCAGGCTGTCGTCACCAAATGCGAGGGTATGGCCCTTGAAAAGTCCCCAACCCCCTGTGTTGTACAAGGGATCGTCCTGATCGAGCAACTCAAACTAAAGGTTTCCTGCACGATATTTGTTTTGTAAAATATCTCCACAAATTGAGTTAAACTTGAACTTTTAGAGAACAATTAAATTTAAACATGCTAGATCTCCTCCAGTGGATTCTTACGCAGCGGATTTGGGCTAAATCGGACCAACAGTGAAGAAATTATTGCCCCAAAAGTTACTTTTAGTGTCAGAAATAAAGAACTTTCCTAAAATCGATCCAGTTCTTCCTCACACTAAGTTCTATGTTGGTATAAAATGTGAAAATAAACCATGAAATTATAAGTTTTAGATGAAGGCCCCCTCCTAGAGGTCCTAAAAGGCATGTGGGGGTTTTTGAATGTTGGTTTGGCCCATTTATTCGTCCTCATACCTACAAATCTACAGATTGAGGGGAGTGACCCTGTGCGCCCCCTTTAGGCGGGGGGATGAAAGCACATAAAGACCTGGATTGTTGTTTTTTTCCAACACTGGTTGTCGCATTAAAATCTTCAAATGTGATTTTTTTTTTTGTTCTTTACACCATTTAGGGGGAAAAAAAATAAATATGAAAGATCATGAAAATTGGAAAAGCCGATTGGAGGACTGAGGAGGAGGACGGTAATGAAGCCTTCCCCCGGTGGGGGGGGGGGGATTCTACAGGGACATAAACAGCATCTAACACAAATATATGAACAGCGTGTGAAAAATACAGACATTATTTAACGGCGAAGGACAAAGAGAGGCGGCGGCAGACAGCGCATCCATAGGAAAAACATTTTATTGAAAAACATTTTCAGTTTGTAACAGACTGGTGGAATGTGTGTCATTTATCCTCACTTTCAACTTCTCTTCAAAGTCTCCGAAAACCTAGTTTTTTTCACAGCCTGGCCACCTCGTACTGCAAAAAGTGGGGAGGGGGGCGGGGCTACAGCCACCTCATAACTGTGACATGACTAAAGAAAAACCAGGAGGGGGGGGGGGGGCGACAAACACAAACGATGCAAATATAATACTGTGTTACTTACAAACTGGACTGAAATTAAATCATAAAATAGAAAAAGAAAGGAACTAATTCAATAAATATTTATGGTACACACTTATGGCACAAATATGCAGCAGTCGGTTTGGCAACTTTTCTTCCCTCTCTCTCTCTCTCTCTCTCTCTCTCTCTCTCTCTTTTTTGTTGTTGTTTTTTTTAAAACCAAATTACCATGGAAACAGTGCAAAAGGGGAGGGGAGTGGGGGGAGGAGGCGGGCTTTCCATCGAGAGCGCTAGCTAAAATACATAGCAAAAAATTCAGATTTTATACAAAACATCTTACTTTAAGAGTTTATAAAAAAAAAAAAAAAAGGTTTTTTTTTTTTTTATTGGGTTCTGGTCGATATTTACATAAGCTGTTTACCAAAAAAAAAAAGAAAAAAAGAAAAGTAGTATGCTCTGTTTTACTGAAGTGTGTTTTCGCCCCACTTCCTTTCCCTAAAAAGGCGAATAAGGCTGCTGTAACGACCCAGGATCCATAAACGATACAAACATGAATGTATTTACAGTTTCTTACCTACAGAAGTACGGTGCAAAAAATTGACTGAGTCGTGGACCGAGGGGCTGACCATACGAGCAAGGCATTTTACAGAAGCCTGAGGTGCTTCTCCTAGCGTAGCCTAGCCTAGCCTAGCGCGCTAAGACTCCGGCAGCATCGCCGCCACCTTTCGGGCGGCGGCAGATGACGGAGTGGCCGCTAAGGAAAAAGGACGCCAGATTGAAAGGAACTAAAACGATTGTCATATTTTGTCGCAGACTGACGACTAAAACAGCCATAACTTTGTTTAATGCGTGTGTTATTTTTTTTCTTTCGTCGTCTTTCCACCTGTCCAGGTGTGACACGTATGCTTTTCACAGTAAAAGGAGGAGGAGAAAAAGCAAAAAGGGTTCAAAGATAAACTACGAAAAGATGCGGGGAATAAAAACGAACAGCAGGCTTGTGTGACGTTCTTTGCTAGTTTTGTGTGTTTGTGTCTGTAGTTTCATCTTTCAGCGGTTTAAGAACACTTCCGACACTTTTTGTTGTTTTTTTTTAATGTTTTTTTTGTTCCTCTCTCTCTCTCTCTCTCACGATTGGTTAAAAAAATAAATAAGAATTGCATATTTGCAGATTTTGTAGCCTCTCAGAGGCACAAACCTCAGATCATACAAGGCTCGGCTTTTTCGGTGAAAGTTCACGTTCTTTACGACAAACGGGTAAAGGATGGGCTGATGCATGCTTAAGTCAGGATTAGGATATCCTAAGCCGAAGATATTCCTGAATTGGACGTAGCTGAGACACACGCGCGCACACACACACACACACACACACACACGCGCGCACACACACGTGCACAAAGCGAACATGAAGGGTGTGTATGGGGACGATCGGGGCACTGGGTGATCATGGGAAATATCCTTTGGGAGATGCTACACTGAGTTGGAGTTGGAGACACAGCTACTTCGCCCTCGTCGACGCCAACGCGAGCTATTTTTGGTCCGATACCTCGACTTTGTTCAGGGCGGGGCCTCGGGGGTCGTTCACGTGACAACGGCTTTTGGATAAAATTGTGACAGGTGATGTCAAGAACTCCAGAGAGAGTTCTTTTGTGATTCATTAATGCGAATTCGCTCCAGGTAACGCAAAAATCCAAATCCAGGAAGTGAGCGGGATACGTTCGCAGGTTTGCGTAACTGATCGGAATGATCCAAAGCGACTTCCGCGCAGGTTGAGTAGCGAGAAAGTGTGATTCGAATACAGCAACTTTAAAGTTATTTTGTGATGCGTTCATGTCAAATGTGACGGAATTTCTTTTGCGACGCTCGTAGTAAATAGTCGCAAAATTAGCTTTGTGTATATTTGCGAGGTAGCGTTACTTGCAAAAGTGACGCAAATGATCCCTGGCAACATTTGTGCAAGTAGAGCAACCAAAAAAATTCTTGAGTGATGCGTTCACACCAAACGTGTTTTTTTTTTTTTTGCACCATTTGAAAAAAAAAACGTGAGCAGATACGAGTTGTTGCAAAAAAAAAATTTTGTCGGGATATTCGAGATGAGATCGCAGAAGAGAGTTATGTAACGTTGATGGTTCACATCATTCGCAAAGGTAACGCGAATGATCAAAAGTGACATTTAATGCGAGTTGAGTGGCGCAAATAGCTAAAAAACGTACGTAGCTTGCGCGTGGATTTCGCGATGACAACTGTGGCCCCACTTCCTTCATGGCTTTTACACTTACAGTCAAATACTGTAAATGTGAAAAACTGCGGAAATGTTTTACAAATTTTTCCGCATTTAAAAGCCATTTTATGGGGAGAAAAGAGAGGCGGGACATAAATACTAAAATGAGTTTTATGGTCTCGTCTTTGCGTTCCAAACTGGACAGCGCCGCCTACTGGCCTGGCATGAACACTACAACTCTTTTGCATTCTTTTTGCGGATCCGTGTGCACAAGGATCGCGTTCACAACATTGTCACACGAACGCCACGCCCTTCCATTTTTAGCAAAAACCGTTATCATGTAACCGGGCTGCCCTCCCCTCGTCCTTCCTGCCGGGACCGAGTCGTGTTCTGACGAGAGTTCGCAAAATACGGGACTCAGTGGGTTGAGAGATATCAAATAATCAAAAACCTATATTGCATAATGTGCACATATACCATAATATATTAACGCCACGTCTTCTTCTCCTTACCGCCCGACAACACCTGTGCTCTGTGTCTATCATAAATAAATTCTGCTTTTTATTTAATTTTTCATCTTCATCGTAATGTCCTCTCTCTCTTTTTTTTTTTTGTAAATGTACATCTATTTTGTAAAAAAAAAAAAAAAAGGGAAAAAAAGGAGTAAATGAAAAATATGGAAACGCTAATGGAGTTTGAGAAACCGTGACAACGTAAGTAGACGTCCCTGTGCTTTTTTTTTGCTTTTTTTTTCAAAACAAGAATAGGAGAGCACCGTCCATTTTTTTGGGGCCCCCCTAATCATCACTGGACCCCTAGGGGTAAACATTACAGTACCTAGAGCTTCCTCAGCCGCCTACGCTAACCTCAACTAGATCTCGGGCCTCCTCTTCTTCACCTGATGCGAAAAATCCGACATTGAGGCGTATTAACATCTCGCCGCGGGAAAAGCCCCCGGTTCTAGAGGAGTTGAGGCGGACCCCCGTTCAACTGAATCCGACGGGACGCAGCTGCTCTCCCATCTTTAGCCATCGACGCGTCTCTCTGTGAAGAGTGGAGGCACTGAAAGGGGTTAAAAGTGCTGCTCTATGTATATGAAAAGTCCTCCACTCTTCCCAGCAGCCACCTGGGCACACCTGACATACCCCCCTAACGAGAGGGCGCCAAAGCGGAAAACTAAACCCTCTCTCCTTCTTCTCTCGCCGCTCTTAGCCAGTTTTGGGTCACTTGTGTTTGTTTTAGGACGTGTCGCTAAAGCGAAAGAGAAAAAAGAACTTTTGAACCAGACCAGGATATGAAAAGCGAACAGTCAGTTTTGACGGTATAAAAATGATTTAAAACCTTCAAGTAACATCTGAGGAGGAGGGAGCGACTTGATGAGATATTCCGGGAATGAGGAGAGAATCCCACACTTCAACCCAAAAACAGTTCACATTGATCAGTGAGACGGTGTGTCTGTGTGTGTGTGTGTGTGTGTGTGTGTGTGTGTGTGTGGGGGTGAATGTGATGGTGAGGATGTGGGGTGGCAGGGTGAATGGGTGAGGCGGTCCGGGTGGTCCAAGAGAGGTTCGCTGTGAGAATCTCTCCGACTGGTAAATCCACACAGTCCTTAAGCAAAGGGCGGCCATTTTTCAGTTCAGCCCGTGTTCTCTGGCCCCTCTCCTCCTCGCTTTCCTTGTTTTTGTCTCTGTTTCCAAGCAGTAGTCTCTCTCTCTCTCTCTCTCTCTCTCTCTCTCTGGAGGTGAGGCCTCCCCCTTCCTGTCATGGCAGGAAAACCTTCAGGTCCATACATCCGTCCGTCCATCTCATCCGAGACGAAGAAAAAAAAACTCGCTGCGCATCTAACTTTCCGATCCCACAACACTCAAAAAAAAAAAAAAAAAAAAATGCCGGACCCCCAGCGCAGGAAACAAAACAGGGAGCAACACCGGGGAAAGAAAAGAACGTCCTCTCTGTTTCCCGAGAGCAGCAGCGATGGCAGCAGCAGCCGTTACCTCCGGCGCGCCGCCCGCCTCTGTTCTGACCAAACCAGAGCGACAAGGTATCATTTGATAAAGAAAAAAAGGAGTGACGAAACCTCAGAGGAGAGGAGGAGCGGTCCACAAATTGAGACATGGAGAGAAAGAGTGTTTGCGGGCGTGCCGGCTGCGCCAGTCGAAGCCAAAAACCCGCTCCGCCCGGGGATTGTTCCAGTTCATCTCTTGCTTTCCAAAGTTCCGTCTCAGACTTTGTAGTAAATGTTGGCCGGGCTCTGAGGCGGCATCTCCTGAACTATGTAGACCGGGTGGCCGTAGTCGCCGCTGACCTTCTCGTAATGCGGGCAGAAGACGCTGTCAGCAGTCCTAAGGGGGATGATGATGTCACTGGGCTCCGAGCCGTTATTGTTCCCGCCGCCGCCGCTCCGTTTAGGCGTGGCCAAGGTGCTTAGGGACAGCGTGGTCGCGTGCTGCGGCGAGTGCTTGCGGTGCCGCCGCCTGTACTTGAGCAGCAGCACGATCAGCATGATGATGATGATGATGAAAATGACGCTGCCCGAAGCGATGCCCACGACGATGGCCACCTCGGAACCGATGTAGCTGGACGACTTGTCGTTGTCGTTGCCTTCTCTCGGCGCTACACCTGAAACACAAAAGGGAAGAAGAAGTGAGTAAAGGGAGATCTGTCTGTTGTAAAGTAAGGAAGTGTAAGGTAATGTAAGGAAGTGTAAGGTAATGTAAGGAAGTGTAATGTAAGGTAATGTAAGGAAGTGTAAGGTAATGTAAGGAAGTGTAAGGTAATGTAAGGAAGTGTAAGGTAATGTAAGGAAGTGTAAGGTAATGTAAGGAAGTGTAAGGTAATGTAAGGAAGTGTAAGGTAATGTAAGGTAATGTAAGGAAGTGTAAGGTAATGTAAGGAAGTGTAAGGTAATGTAAGGAAGTGTAAGGTAATGTAAGGTAATGTAAGGAAGTGTAAGGTAATGTAAGGTAGTGTAAGGAAGTGTAAGGTAATGTAAGGAAGTGTAAGGTAATGTAAGGTAATGTAAGGAAGTGTAATGTAAGGTAATGTAAGGAAGTGTAACGTAATGTAAGGTAATGTAAGGTAATGTAAGGAAGTGTAAGGTAATGTAAGGAAGTGTAATGTAATGTAAGGAAGTGTAAGGTAATGTAAGGTAATGTAAGGAAGTGTAATGTAAGGTAATGTAAGGTAATGTAAGGAAGTGTAATGTAAGGTAATGTAAGGTAATGTAAGGAAGTGTAAGGTAATGTAAGGAAGTGTAAGGTAATGTAAGGGGCATAAATCACGCATGAAAAGTACTTTTTCTTTTAATACGACTTCAAAATTGATTGATTATTGAAGAGCAAAACTTCTAACAGGAGCAAATGTCAACTAACGTAAAGTCCACGTTTGAATAACTGAAGAACTTCTAACTGAAGAAGCTAATTAAATGTATTATTATTATTATTATTATTATAATTAGGATACGATGGCACATATTTAGGGGCCGTTTAAGGAATAAAAATACTGCCTGAGATCGCAAAAAAGACGATGCTAGACCCGGATCAGACCCAGATCAGACCCGCCCCAGTCTTTCAAGAAAGTCAACGATTCATGCAAATTCAACCGATTGCCTGGCGTTCTGGATGACCTTGCAAGTTTGTCAACATCACCGCAACTTATCTACAAATTTGAGCAATTGATGCAGAAAATATCAGTCCACAAAAAGGAAGTCGGGTCAGGGAGAACTTGTGACTTTCATTGTTAGAAAATACTGAGTTTGCAACTGAGTCGCAAAGTGGATCTTAGATCGGAACAGTCCAGCTCTGGTCCCCCCAAGAAAGTCGCAATTGCAACAATTCGTGCAAATCCTACTGACGCCACAGCATCCTGGATGACCTTGCAAGTTTGTCGTCATCTCCACAGATTCAAATCACTGCCGATAAAGGGGTTACGACTTCCTGGAGGTAAAAATAGCGTCTGACCACACCTGAAGCCGAACCAGATGTTCCAGATGAACCTGCCGTCAAAGGTGCGTCGCTCACGAGGTCACGGCGTACATCTCTTCCTCTGCGGCGTTCTCTCTGCTCCGCCAGGTTGAGAACGCATTAAAGGAGCAAAACCAATGCGTGTGGAATAAAGAATGAGCCTCGTAGGGAGGAAGACTCGCTGAGAAGATGTGATTCCGACACGAGGAAGGTGTACCGGTCGCAGATAGTGAGGGGGGCATAGTCTCTTCATCATGTGGCGTAAAGGTGTGGGGGTGGCGGACCGGCAAGCGGAGAGTGAAGCTCGCCTGTAGGAACCTTTTGTATAAAGGTCAGATTCGATCGGTGGCTATTCAAATTCAGGCCCGGCGTGGAGTGCAACCTTGAAAGTAGGGCAAGCGCCGCCTGATAGCCGACACAAAGGACGGCGTAGATACGGACAGGAGGCACTTAGGTGAATTGCGCTTTGAAAGATACAAAAAAAAAAAAAGGAGTAACTTCATTTTCTAACTAGCTAGACTAGAAAGAAACATCATGAGACATGAATTATGGAGTCAGCGCTGTGCTCTGACTCCCAGCGATGGACATCCTGGTTCAGGTCCAACACTGACGGGGGCGTTCTTCTTTCCCCGGGACACCAGCGTGGTACCTGAGCAGCCAGGATTACTTTGCATCCCGTCCTCCTAAGGGCCTGAAAGGGCTTTTAAACTTGCAGTGGGTGGATATGGGATGGCAGGCGGCCCGAGGCGAGGACCCTTCCCTTGTATTACAAGGGGATTATGGCGTTTAAGAGGCTCTGCCCACATCACTCTCCCGCCCATATGCCCCCGGTTGCGGCCATGATGGCGGGAGGAGACATAAAAAGAGCATTGGGGGGGGGAGGACAGGGAACAGGAGAGTTGATGATGTCAGCAGAAATCGGTGCCAGCGTGGATTTAACGAGCAGGGCGGCATCAGATGACATAGAGATGAGGCCACGCCCCCCAGTGGAGCAGGAAACAAGGGGAAGGACCGTCAAATAGGTCGGCTTGTTTTTGTTCTCGGGCCCTTCCTGTTTCTTCGGCTCACTGCGGAAATTGCCGGTCCGATTTCCTTCTTGGGAGATTTTTCCAACTGCAATATAATAGCGTAGATAAGAGCGGTCTGCAGGTAGACGCGCCCACGTCTTGAGTTGTGCTCCGGCGCAGGAACAAGTGCGCGTCTGTCTCGGAACCAGGTCGTTTAAAAAAAGATGGCAGACGGCGATGGGTTCAGTTTCCTGAAAATGTGGCTAAAGCAGCAGGTTTTTTGGGCCGGAACGGAGAAAAAGCTTATAAGTCCTTGAGAGGCGGGAGATGCTTATCGCTTTTATGGCTAACATTCAATTACTGGCTGATGTATCTCTGACCTTTCTTTCCTTCACTCTCCCACAGGCGCCTGATGGCCAGTCTCACAAACACCCACACTTAATTAGCGCTATCTGCTCTTAGGCGGCCCAACAATCATCCGCCCAAGTGCCAAACCGGGCCCATAAATTCTCCACTCTGTAATGGCTTCTTCGCCCCCCCACCCAGGATTGAAGCTCCGAATAGTTGAACTCACCTGGTTTCACCAATACTTCATTAGGGTTGTAATGGATTGAAGCTCCGAATAGTTGAACTCACCTGGTTTCACCAATACTTCATTAGGGTTGTAGGTGTCCTTGTCGTCTGGCTGTTTGGGGGGGTAAGGAACTCTGGTGGGGCTGTCTTTGGGTGAAATAGGGTCGGAGGGATCTGAAAGAAAGGAAGTCAAATACACAGGAATTAGTGTTAGCATTATAGCATTGTAGCATTATAGCATTATAGTCGTGTTTGTTCATGGGAAACCCGTGGATGGACCAAAAGACCACACAGGTGAATCTGAGCAAAGTCACCTGTGTCTTAGAATGTATAAAAAGATTCAAAACCAAGAAACCGATTATTGGAGGCACAACTTTTGGGAACCTAAAAAGCATCTGTGAAATTACATATGTATTATTATTATTATTACATAAGAGTTCTGTCCTGCGGTTTTTGACGCGATGAGAATGGAACCAATGTAACCCCAGAATGAGGTTCAGGTGATCGAACTGGAACTGGGATCAAACTGCTGACCTTCCCATTGGTGGTTGATCATGCTATCTCTTGAGCTACAGGTGCTCCTCATTACTGAAGGACCGGTAAATGGAAAAAACTCAACTTGAGCCGATGAGGTTTGCGAGGAGGATGTGAGTAAGCTACGTAAGCTAAGCTAAGTCGGTAAGTTCAAATGTGCCTAAAAAACCTTAAAATAAGCAAATTGTAGAAACCAATTATGAGATGCACAACATAAGGGACCCAAAAAAAAGGTATGTATGATTAATTGAAATACAATAACATGTATTTTTTGGTAGGGGCTTATATTATAATTTATATACATTTTTAGAGCCGCTGATTGAAGCCGGCTGAATTTTAGAATGTTATTAAATATACACTTGGCTCCGTGGCAAGTATGTAGAAGAGGAACAATTACTGCCATCAATAACTCCCTCAAGGAGAATACAGGCGTGTGAGTATGATCGTTGAATAATTCATAGGATCCGGTTCCAAAACGCTCTCCTCCGTGTTTCCTTGAGCACCCAAAATCATTCACCTCTTCTAATTCATCTTCCTCGTCGGCTAGGGCCACATAAAAGCTGCGATCAAACCAAAAGAGCATCTTACGCCTGTTTTTGATTCCGCATTTGGGTCCATTTGCTGCTAAACTACCTGTCAGGATCTCTGCGGCGGATTGATTCGCCCGCCGTCTGCTTTCATAAGCTGAATCGTCAAACGGCACTTAATAGCGCATCCCCGCAGCAGATTTTCAGCGCTATTAAGCGAGCGGACCGGGTTTCAAGGCCGGTCCAGCACCTGTTCTTCTTCTTTCTACAGAGTGGAGGAAACTTCCATTCACTCAATGACCTTCGGCGACGCTCCAAAAAAACCTCCGAGGCAGGTGTGCTGACGAGAGAGTCGGCCGCCAGGAAATGACTTTCTTTGCGGGTGTGCGAGCCGTGTAACCGATTTCTAAATAATTACCGCTATAATTCAGAACGTTGGTTCTGGACCGTGCGGCCGTGTGTGCTTTAGATACAGCCTCGTAAATCAGGAGCGTTGTGTCTACATTCTGCATTTGTAGGAGGCCTAGGAGCGGATGCTTCCAACGCCGGTGTGCAGGCAAGCGTACGCAACCGTGTGTGTGTGTGTGTGTGTGTGTGTGTGTGTGTGTGTGTGTGAGTGTGTGTGTGTGTGTCGGCACATTAGGACTTCCGCTACATTACATCTCCCGCCCCCTCAGAGCCCCAGGTGTCATGGAGACGATGGAGCAGCATGCAGCAAAGCCTCCTATGACCTTATTAGGGCATTTTCAGAACCTAGCATTTGACAGAACGTAGCGTAGCTCATCGCCGCGGTAATATAACACAATAATACTCACTTTGTCCCACTTTCATGATTATCTTCATGGACTTGGTCTTGCACACTCCCCCCTCCTGGTTATCGATGCCGTCCATGGTGCCGTTAGACGTAGCTACAGGGAGAGAGAGAGAGAGAGAGAGAGAGGGTTGAGGTTAAGATTAGCCGTCACCGCTAGCGTTCCGTGTTGGAGAAATTGCCTCGCCATATGCGCCTTAAGACTATCTCAGAAAAACATCCCCTTCCCAAAGACAACAGCGGCGCTGGAAAGTCTTCCTGCTGCCGGATGTGAGTCATGCCCCCGTTAATGAAATCACAATTCACCCGTTCATCAACTCAGTCGCTCCGCGCCGCCAGAATATCTCACGTCCCCAAAGTCAATTAGCCTGAGTAATTGTGACTGTAATATCTCTAGCGGTGCTGATGGGTCTCATGGAGGAGGCCGTTAAGGGTGGGGAGGAAGGAGAGAGAGAGAGACGGAGGAGAGGGAGGCGAATAATGACTGCGACGACAGCGGCTATCTCGGCGAGCCGCGGGAAATTGGTGACGGCTCCCATCGTGCATTAGCGCTAACGACACTCCGGAGAGCGCTAGCCGGTTATCAACTAAGGCAGTTTGGGATTTTAAGAGCTCTCAGATTTGGCTTATGAAGAGGAAGACGAGGAGATTGGAGGGAGAAAAATACGCAGAAGGTTTAAAGAACCGAGAAGAGAAAAAAAAGGAACCCAAAAAAAAATGTGAGAAATGAGAAGCGACGAAATGGAGGGGAGGTGATAAATACTCCGATGGCCCTCGGATGAAGAGGGAGAAAGCTAAACAATGTTTTTAAGGGGCAGGAGCAGATGTTGGGAGAGGAATCTGGAGGGGGGGTTACAGGACGTCCCTCATGTGACGAGGGGACTGAGGGGGGGGGACTGTAAGCACAATGCTGCAATCTAGGCTCAATGGAGGGGATGCTTTTAGCTGCGCTGCCCCTAGAGGCTGCTGGGGGGAACTGCCAGCGTGGAAGGAAGGGGAAAGAGAGGGGAGGAGAGGGGGCACAGTGAGGGGGGGGGGGGGGGGGGCTAGCATGGGCTTGTGGTCTATCAGGTCAGTAACACAGAAGCTAACGAGCTGCCAGGGCTTAGCGGCTTGGCTTCCCGCCAGCGTGCAGTGGCCCGCATTCACTGCGCCTGAGCCCCCCCCCCCTCACCTCTTCTGCTTCCTCTCCCTTCAACAACACCCCATTGCCCCCAGTTTCCTACCCTCTAGGGGTGCCACCCTGCAGCCGCCACCTTCCTCCCTTCTCAAACCCTTCCTCGCCGTCAACCCCCTCCTCGTCTTCACCACTCCTGCCGCTGCCACTCAAGCATTTCCATCGCCTGGCGCCCGAATTGAAAAGCAGGTGCTTGGATGAGATTGTAACATCTTTTTCTTTTGGTGGGGGGGGGGGGGGGGGGGGGGGGGGTGATGAAGCATCACGTCGTCTGCTGCCACTTTCACTTTCTCTCCACCTTCCTCCACCTCTTTCTTCTTCTCCTTCCTCTTCCGCCCCACCAGCCTCCCAATCATTTTGATCTGAACCCCCTCGCTGCCATGAGACGGTGATGGGAGTGGACACAAAGAGCATGTTAACAAGAACTCCCTCCTCCCTCCTCCTTCCTCCATCTCGCCTCCTCCCCCCCCCCCCCGTCTCCTGACCTACGTCTCTTCCAGTCTCTCCAGTACAGACTGGAAAGCACATTACAGACAAACAGACAAAGCTCCTTAAAGGCTTGTTGCTCCTCGCAAAAGACATTCTTTTTCTCAACTTTGCACATTTCTGAAAACATTTTGGACGAAACAATGGAGGATTTGTGGAGCGGCGTTCGGCTCTTGAGGCCGGTGGGGTAGCGAGGTCGCATGTCTGTCCAGAGAGAGATCAGAAGGTGCATTTAGGTCTCACTCGCCACTCCTGTCGCCTCCTCCCTCCCTCGGTCCCTCGTTCCCTCGTTCCCTCGTCCCCTCGTTCCCTCTGCCCTATTATATGACTGAACGCGTCTCCAGTGGAGATAAGAACCAAATCATCCTCCACAAACTCCTCCTTCATGAAACATTTACAGACAAAAAAAAGAGAAACCTGGAAGAAATCATTCAATCTGGGGACATTTTAAACCTTCAAAACAAACAAAACTAAACTCCTCCCCCTTTAAATGGCCGCGGCTGCAGGCCTGACTGGGATTCAAACAGAATGTGATTGTTGCATCGGCGAAGGCTGCCGGCCAGGATTGGACCGCCCGACAGACTATCTGGCTAGAGTTAACCGGCTAATCCGTAATGCTGGGGGAGACACGCCGGAGAAGGGGGTTGGGCCAGACCGGGTTCATGCAAGACCCTCATGAATGGGTTTAGTCAGAGGCGACTGTTGGCTTTCGCAGCGCCGGGATAAGACTCCTGGAGAGGAGAAGGGGAGAACGAGAGGGAAGATTAACCCACTAACTCAATTTGAGCTTTTATGGGTCCGACAGAGTAATGGACCGCCGGACGACTCAGCGCTTTACAGCATGACTCAGCTAATCCAAGATCCATTCACACCGTCAATCACATCGGTGGAACCCGCATCAGGGTTCAGGATCTTGCTCAAGGACACTTACGAAGGTCGACTGAAAGGTCTGTGGGGATTGAACCACCGACCTTCCGATAATTTAGCTAGAAAATCCGCAAACCTCAAGTTTGCGAACTTTACATTTTTTTTTTGTCAAGTGGGAAAAGCCAGAAGAAGAAACATTCATGGTCGCCGATGTAGAGGCCGATATTTCTCGGTGAGCGCCTTGCGATAAAACTTGTATACTGGTTTCAACCACGACGACATACAAGTGGGTATTTATTGTTTTTTTCACGCATCGGTAAGTAGTAGCCGTAGTAGAAGTACACAAAACCCAGTATTCTACGTGGCGCTAGGTTTTTTCTCACCTGGCTACAAAAAACGACTGCTAAATGCGACTTTTGGAATCATTTAAAGATTTCTACTAAATTCTGTTTTTAAATAACAGAAAAAAAAATCTTATCAAATTAATTAATATATTAATGAATTTCTTTCTACTTTCAAGCTTGTTTTTTTTTTTAACTCTAGTGGATTCTTCCAAATGAATTTACACTTTATTAATAAAAGTGTATAAAGTGCTTTAACAAATAATGAAAACAAGGATGAAAAAAATAATGTAGTTAAACTATAAAAACACTATAATTTAAGGGAACTACGACATAAAAAACAAAAATAACTCAAAGAAGGACACTTCTTATGTCATCGTTATAATAAAACTAATAATAAAGCCGAGTAAATAAGTAAGTAGAAGTACTAAAAACATAACATAAAAGCCAGACAGATTAAACGACTTTTTAATTGAAAAACACAAATGTTGACGTTCTTAAGCAGTAAAAACTGTCGCGGTTACGTTTGGAAAAAACGGGATCTGAGGCGCAGAGAACGACAGAAAAACAGGGGCGAAGAATAAAAGCGGCGCTTGATTTTTTTTCTCTCTCCTCCGCCCGTTTACTCCATCTGGACGGAGAATTACAGAGTCTGTTTTCTCGCCGCTTTCTAAACCGGCGGCGTGGTTAAGGTGCGGTTCTCGGCCCTGCAAACAACGCCTCCCAAAAACACAGAGACGGAAAAAAACAAACAGGCAAGGCCATCAGGAAAAAAAATCCCTGAGTGGCGGTGACACAGAACCGCCTGGGACCGACGCGACGGCTTGAGTGGGCCGCCAAAAAATGTTCCAGAACGCCGCGTCTCCACATTGAGTCTCCGTCAACCACCTGTGAAATAATCACTAGCGTCCATTCAGCACGCAACCACAATCCCATAAAAGTGTGTCATCAAGTCAACCCCCTCCTCCTCCTCCTCCTCCTCCTCCTCCTCCTCCCAACTTACTCACCCTCTTAACTCAATTTATCGTCCTTAACTTGATTTCACATCTTTAACTTCATTTTCTCCCGTTTATCAAATCAGGGTGGGGGGGGAAAAATCACCCACTGTCTAATCAGACGCCGGATTGTGTGAGCGGCAAAACCATCGCCGCTTCCTGCCTCCTCCGACCGGCAAACACCGCCTTTTATACAGATACTGGTGCTAACACGTAGCGCTAGTCTGAGAGTAGCGAGTTTTGTTACTTTAATATTAAATTGGTAGATGAGTGGCATATTCATTAGGCTCCTAACTAGCTGTAAGCTAACGTTTCCGATATGAAGCTGGTACCACACTGTGTATTGTTGTGGTTTGTTAGCATTTCTTAGAAAGATTAGAACCCGTGCTATCATGCTAACTAGTTTTCATGGTAGTTTAGCTACCCTATCGTTAAAATGATGTAAAGACTTGGCAACGTTTTGAATGTTTTCCTACATAAGAATTTTAAATTAGCTGCAAGCTAACGTTTCAGATATGAAAAAGGACCATTTTATGTCTTAAACACACAAAAACGTAAACATGTGTCGACATGTAGGGATAGCTATCAAGTAGCAAAGTCACACAATATTTTAGTTGTGTAAGTATTAGCTTTTTTTTTTTAAGCTAATCATTTCTAATTAGCTGCCGGCTAATATTTTGTACAGGAGAAAAGTGAATTTAATGCGCTGGTTTTTTAAGAGTTGAGCATTTTTATACCTGTTTTATCAAGTAGGCTAGTATTCAAGTAGTTTGGCTAACCTAAAGTTAAAATGACGTTAGCACATAGCAACATTTTATTATGTCAAAAATGAATAATTAGCTCTAAGCTTTTATCGTAACGTTAAAATGGTTAAAATGGTTTTATTATCAGTAAACTCCTAATAAGCTGTAAGCTAACTATTTTGTCATGAGGTCATTTTTTTTTCTCCTTCTTTTTTGAGCTTTCAGTGATGATATAAAAGTGACATCATTAGCTAACAGTATTTTCTCGGTGATAATGTAATTGGCTTCAGTTTGGAAAAGTCGGTTAAAGTGTCAAACAATATTAATTAAACATTTTTTTTTATTGCTATATATCAGGAAGGGCAGCATGTCCTCTAAAAGCAGGAGATTAAATCCAGACTTATTTAAGCACAGGTTAAATTGGGCTGAACACCGACGTAAGACTAAATGCTACAGACAACTACATCAGCGTGTAGAGCTAGTTTTTTTTAAAGGTATCTTTTTAGTCATTTGGACCCATCTGATTAGATGTAAGAAATCACGTTTTAGCTTCACTGGATATTAAAGGATGTTATAAAAATGCATGAAGAGCTAGCTTAGCTAACCTAGCCTTAAAGCGTTGTCAGTGGCTGGTAGCGGTTTTGTAACTGTAATCCTTTGATTAGCTGTGAGCTAACGTCTCGTATTGGATGTAACATATGAAGTCACGGTCCTGGCGTTTTTCAGAACTAAGAACTGCTTTTATTCCAGATACGATCATCGGCGATCCTGGAATGAAAAGCCTCGTGAAACCCGACGAGCTCGTCGCTGGAAGTCGCTCTGGCGCGGCGGCCTAAATCTTTGGCTATAATTAATACACAATGCACGGCTGGGGGACAATGCTGGGCCACTCATAAATAGTGGAAGAGAGCAAAGGCATGGCGGAGAGACTCAGAGGCAGGGAGAGAGAGAGAGAGAGAGAGAGAGGGAGAGCGGAGGGATGGACGTGTCCCAGACGGAGAAGAAGAGGACGAGACAAAGACGGCTATGATCTAAAACGCTCTGAGTCGCCATCATGGCGGTTGCCGTGGAGCGTGAAGCCATCATGGCAGTGACGAGGTAACGAGGCTAATGGTCAACACCCGTCACCGACCTAGCGCCCCTAATCGGCCATGACAGGGGGCGCCTTGGGGTTTCGGGGTGACCCTCAGAAACATGTTGGGGGGGGCAAGGCAGGATCAAACGATCGCCGAAAACGTGATTTAAAAACTCATCAAAGCCGCTTGGATTTAAATCCGTTATCGCAGCCATGATGAGTTTATTATCGTTTCTTTCAGGTGGGGGCTGTCTCGCTCCCGTTGCGGACGCCGGCGCCGATGAATCATTTGCACGACTTCACGAGAATGAATTGGTAAACCTCCGAAGCCTCGGCGCTCCTGATGGCGACGCGACAGTTTTCTTGTTGTGACGGAGGCGAAAAGGTGATTAAGAGTCGTGAGGAAATCGCTGCTCCGACTTTAAATACGGCCTCGTCCTTCTTCTGCCCTCGTTATCTCATCTAGCTTATTCACCCCCCCCCCCCCTCCTTGTCTCCCTTTAACTCCATCCTTCCTCTCCTCCCTCGCTCCCTCCCCACCTCCCCTTCCCCTCCTTATTCATCTCTCCCTCTTTAGCTCATGCAATCATCTCGTTTCTCGGCTGCGGGCCATGCTGCCGCAAACAATCACATCAGACTCATCTGCTCTCAACTGGAGCAGCATTGTGCGCCGTCGCCACTTAAAAAAAAAGACACACACACACACACACACACACACACACACACACACACACACACACATGCACAAACACACGAGTGACAGAAATCTGCAGCGACCTCTGAGCACACAAACTCACTCCGGACCCACGGTGAGTAGATTCACTGAAGGCAAACATAGATCTGCACACATATCCTTTTCGGCGCCGCTGCAGCGGAAGCGGATCTGACCGCCGTCAGTCTACGGAGATCTGATGTGACACTTGTTTGAGTCTGAAGGGCTGCTTTCGGTGTTGGTGGGAGGAAGGGGGGGGGGGGGGGGGGGACCAGGCCTTGGCACAACACTCAACTACCGAGCAGCACTAATCCCATTGGTCGAGATGCGTAGCATTGATGCGGGGCCCTTCGCGATTGTGAGAAGAAACGGGGGATTAAACGGCCGCTTAATTAATTAGGTATCGAGTGCTTGCTCCGACAAAAAGACTCATGAAAGCCTCAGAGTGAACACGCGCCGACGCAGCCGCTCTAGAGGTGGACATGGAGGCTGGACACGTGTGGAGGACGTTATGTGGAGATTCTGGCAGAAGTAGAAGTAGATCCAGATTCCTGATCCTGTTAGATCTGGGTAGGGAACCAAGGAACGAGGTCAGGGATACAAGCGGCTGAAATGAGCTTCCTCCGTAGGGGGGACTGGGCTCAGCCTCAGAGATAAGGCGAGGACACCCAAAGGGAGCTCGGAGGGTCCAGAATAGTCAGTTAAGGTGGTCCAAGCATCTTATGCCACCAGGACGACCTCCTTTTGGAAGAAACGCCTCGGGATCCCCTAGGGCAAGCTGGGAACGGTTGCTGGGGAGAGGGACATCCGGAATAGCGCCGCGATGCCACTGCAGCTAATGCAGTTTACCAGCTAATGCTGGTAAAAGCTGCTACACATTAGCATTTGCTGTAGCTGTGGATGGCGGGAGGTGTGGAGGAGGAGGATGACGGTAAGGGAAGGGATTTTTGCAAGAACTGCAAAAAATGTGATATTCGAACCCCCCCTTTTTTTTAAAGTTACTGGTTTAACTTTCCAATCGCTGAAGACGAAGGTGAATTTAATATTCCCACAGAGAAACACAGATAGCGAGGAGCGCCGGCGTCGTCACAGGACTCAAGCACTTGTGGAGAAACAACCAAAAGTTACAACCCCCCCGCCCCCCCGAGGGACAACAAGTTTGTTTGCACTCGCACTTATCCACGTTCCTAATTAACCCGGTGCTGACCCGGTCATCTCTTCTGACCCGCTTCATCCCGTCCAACAGCAGGAGGCACAGCGCCGGAGATAGCAAACACCTCATCAATAATTAACGGCTAGCATCTGGGTGGAGGGGGGGGGTCATCGTCCCTTCAGATAGAAGAAGCCTTTGTATTATATCGTATAGTTTGGGATTCTACCAGGAAGTCACGCCTCGGAAGTTAAGACGTGTCCGCGTCAAAATAAACTAGTTTTTTGTTACCGGACATTTTGGACAAAGACGTTTTGCTAAAGACGGAACGGTTCGTGGATCCGAAGTCATCAAATCTGTACAAAGATGTTTTTTTAAGTTAAAGTGTTTTTTTTGGCGTTTTTCGGTTAAATAAAGCATGAAAATCGCAACCGTTGATATCGTTTTGAAGATTTGACCATTTCCAACCCTGTGCTAGCATCAAACAACCCTAGTAGACGCTAGCACAGGCTGGTCTACTGCTGTCAGGGGGGCCATCAAAGTGAAATCTCAGGATATTTTCACGCTGCATTTGCTCCGACGTACCTGCCAAAAGGTCGCAGGTGTCCCAGCAAGGTCACGAAAGTACTGGTTTGAGTCTAACACAGTGGGACGAGCCACGCCGTGCAAATATCCTGCAGCTATGACAGATTAGTGGCTGAACCGCCAGTGTTACCTGCTCCGTTTAAACCCCCCCCCGATCAGAACTGACTGAGCAGATTGTTTAGGTGGAACTGTTTTTCTCAAACAGCTGCCGGAACGTTCTCTCTCTCTGGGACTTCAGAGGAATATTTAAATACCCGAGGCTCAGCCGGCTGCAGGCTGTTTAAAGTTGGATTTGTACAATGAGCTGTTGGCGTGCAAATTTGCAGAATTCAACTTCCTTTTGCACAGTTTGAGTGTTTGGCTAAGAAGCGGTATTTCCTGCTCGTCCTTCCTCTTTCGCTTCCTCTCGTCTTCTTTCTACTCGGCCAGAAGTATGGATGGCCCTTCACCGCCGTGACAGCTCACAGATGGCGGTGGCAGAGCCTCACAGATGGCCCTATCTGTGGCGCACCCCCCGTCAACTCCGCGCAGATGGTTCAGTCCACCGCCCATGATTCAAACCAGGGGGCTGTCACTGAACCCCCATCAGAACTTCCTCACAGGATGGTGTTTGGTACATCACAGGACAGGATGTCATTTCTGGGCAGAATGGGTGAAGGGTGACTGGGAAGAGTACCGGGGTCCGACGGCTAAGGAACCTTTTGTTTTACTCAAAAGGTTCAACAAGTATAGAAGAAGAGAAGCCTTCATTTGTCAAATACAGTTAGATAAGCAGCACAACAGATTCTCTGAGGAGCAGTGGGCAGCCATATTTGTTACCCATGAAGCAATAGGGGATCAGGGTCTTGCTCAAGGACAAATCAACATCAAACCACCGACTTTTGGGTTGTTGGGCGACCACCCTACCTACTGAGTTGGCCGCTAGGTTTTGTGGCGGTTAGGGGATGACAAAGTTCCGTTTAAGCCCAGGGAGGTCTGGACACATCAGAACTTCTCCTGGCAAAACTCTTGGATCGTGAAAAAAGGATTCCACTGAACGGACCGTTAACCCAACTTCAAACGGACTTAAGGTATTCAGCCGTTTGATATCCATCTATGGAGCTCGAAGAATTCTCCGCATCGTCAACTTTTGAGTGACTAGCACTGGGTTTTAGACACAACTGGTGGGTTCTACTGGAGCCCGGATTCATCCAAGAAGCCAAACCTCACAGGGAGAATCTTTGGAAACACCTTTAGCCCAACTTCAACCTACAAACCTGAAGCATTTCGTCAAGTCTAACTGTAGGACCTTGAGGGAAACGCCTCGATCTATAAATGACAACGGAGGAGTTCTCAGCGCCGTCAACCATTCCGCCGCATCATCATCATCATCTCTCTCAGGAGGACCGACGGCGGCATCTGAAGAAAACGTGTGAACCGAGGAGAGAGCGCTGGCTGCAAAGTCTGGGCAATTTCGGGAAGGAAATATTCAAGGCATGTCACCCAACATCTGGTTCCTAAATTGTGAACGCCTGTTTTCCCCTCCTACATTATGCGGGGCGTAATTAACCGTCCCTTCAGGGCGAGACCTGTACTCACAGATGATGTAGTAGTCTTTCCCCCTGAAGAACTCTAGACCCCACAGGTTGGGGCTGAACTCCTGGAACTTGAGGGTGAACTTCACGTCCTGGTCGGGCTTGACGCAGTTGAGGAGCGGCGTGTCGGCTTTGGTTATGGTGCAAGTCTCCAGCTGCTCCCTGGGCACCATGTACACCTTGTAATACTCCACGCCATCCAACCCGCCTCCGTCCACGCGGGGACAAACAATGTCCAACTTATCCCCGATCTGAGGGTACAACTTCACGCCCTGGCCTGGAATGAATCTGAGGAAGAAGAGAGGAAGAGGAGAATTAGTCAAACTGACGATGAGTCGGTCGTGATGCATTTTAAGATTGGAGGGTTTTTCCGTCGACCTTTCCACATCTCGCAAACAAAAAGAAAAGCAGTGGGCTTAATTATTGATATGCTAATTAGCGACGTTGTCCATTAAATATTAGAGGATGAAGAATTACAACGGCGGGTTGTGAGGCGTAAGCATGTGACCCCCTTATCGGAGGAGGAAATCACGGGGAGCTTTTCTGCGGGATAGGACAGGAAGAATAATTAGCCGGATAAATTAGGAGAGGGCGGGGCAAATCCGGATGCGAGGGGAAATGCCAGAACGGCGCCGGCATACAGAACAGAAAATGACTAAACAAAGAAAGTCCAAGACCAGAGCAGAATTTCTCCTATGTCTTCAGAAATGTAAAATACTGTCACCATTAAGACCCCCCCCCGGGATTCCTGTGATCCCACATACACACACACACACACACACACACACACACACACACATTGACAGCGGGAGTCGGAGGTGAGGCCTTGTGTTTATCTATACAAATTTAGCCCGCGCTCGAACACAATTTGAAACGTTAACCACGGAGGCCCTGGAGGCGTTTTATGCCGCGCCGCGACGCTGGAGCACTAATGAATATCTAGTGGGACCATTTAGGTTCAACAGGTTGATCATTAGGGTCCAGCGTTGGAGACAAACACAAAACAATGGTTGTTGAAACCCCCCTGAGACGGACGCCTTCTTATCCAGACATTGGCAAAACTGATGGATTTCCTTCTCCTTTCAGTTAGCTGCTAACAGCTGCTAGCTGCTCTGTAAACACTCTGGTTGGCGGTCGCGAACATAACATGTCATTAAACAGCAACTCCTGCCTTTCCACTCGGATTGTGCTAGATTCACCTCTGTTGCTACCTCCGTTACGTTTTATTTTATGCATTTCTAACAGAATAAAAAGCACATCGGCCCAGCTTTGAACGGTGTAGCTAAGTAGCTAATCTGATCAAAGATGATTTTAACAGTGTAGGTTATAAAATGTGAAATATTTAACCAAACACATCTAATCCCAGCGGCGTCCCCCAGGGGGGTCTCCCTTGACATTGAACGAGAAGGTCAGTCATCAGAAGGTCAAGATTAAAACTATAGATCAGATATTGTCTTTATACAAATGACATAAAAGTAAAAAATGTAGAATTTCACGTACACAGTACACACGGTAAGTACTGTCTGGCGTACCGGTGACCTTTGACCTCTTTCCCTCGACACAAACAGCGGATGATCCACGCTGAGTGAAAGGCTTCTGCTGCCTCCTCCTCCCCGACTACAAAGACGGCCCACCGCGGGGCGGCGGGGGAGCCTTCACGCCGGGGAGCGGTGGCGAGGCACAGTCGATTCATAATTAACAAAGAGCGCGCTAAACGAGAAGAGCCAGGAGAAAATCCACGCGTAATCAATTTTATATTTATATGTGAAGACGGTGGCTTCCAGCGCTCAGAGAGGAAGGAGTGTTCTTCGCTTTATCTCTGCCGCACACACACACACGCACACACACACACACGCACAAACACACACACACACGCGCACACACACACACACACACACTGTCTCTCAAACATACAGATGCAGACACATGCATCGTTTCTCCTCCCCGACTCCAGCAGCACGCATCATCTCCTCTGCTTCCGGCGTGCACCAGCTCGTGCACACGCGGCATCAAAGTAGGCCGAGCAAATTCTTTCCTGCACCCCCCCCCCCGGGGGGACACACACTCAGCGGTGGTACAGTTTGTCCAATGACGGACATGGGGACAGCAAGAGAGAGAGAGAGAGAGAGAGAGAGAGAGAGAGCGAGAGAGAGAGAGCGAGAGAGAGAGGATGGGTATGTATGTCTATGCATCACAGCGCCATCTGGCATCGTCTTATCATGGGAGAGTGTGTGTGTGTGTGTGTGTGTGTGTGTATGTGTGAGTGTGTGTGTGTTTGTGTGTGTGTGTGAGTGTGTGTGGGGGGGGCTGTAGAGCACAGAAAGAGAGAGCCTCAGGGGGCTTCACTTCAACGCAAACGCTGTAGAATTGTATGTGTATGCATTAACCTTGTATGTGTGTGTGTGTGTGTGTGTGTGTGTGTGTGTGTAGTTCCATTCATGCGTGTGTGTATGTGCTTCTTTTAAATGTGTGTTTATGTACCTTGTGGAAACCACTATTCATCTAAAGTGGTTCATCTGGAAGCTTCCATGATGAAAAGACAGAGAGGCTGGGAGATATGCTACGCTAGTTAGCATTTATCTGTATCAAACCTATTTGACGTCCCCTTAAAATCAATGCCAGCTTCATGCTAGTGTAGTTAATCTGATGCTAACAGGTTATACAGTGTTAGCATGAAGAATAAAGACATGGGAATACAGTTAAGAGTGATGAAGATGAAGATAGCATGGGTTAGCATGAAACCGAAAGCCACTTTGAAAAAGTTAGCATGTTAAACCTTAAAAAAAATAGGCAAAGATAGCATAAAAGCTAAAGCCATGTGTAAAAAACTTGCAAAACATAACTAATAACTAACTTACTACCCAGATAACACGTTAAATTTAAAAGAGGTAGCCTGAGCTAGCTTAACGGGTAAAGCCATATAGCAAAAGCTAGCGTGTGCAAAGTTGAAAAAAAAAGAGCCTGGGTTAGCAAAAACGCTAAACTGAATACGATTAGAAGAACATAAGACTGATATGCTTTTTTAGCATCAAAGCTAAAGCTTTGGGGAAACTGTTAGCGTGTAAAAGGGTGAAAGTAATAAATCAGGTTAGCGTGACGGCAGAAAGAGTTTTTAACATGTTAGAAGTTAAATAAACTAGTCTGGATTATCTTAAAGGCCAAAGCGATGGTGGAACAATAAGCATGTTAAAAGTAAAAAAAGAGGAACAGCCTCAGATAGCTTGCAGGTGGAATTCACTGATGGTAACGTTTAGCAGATTAAAGGTTAAAAGTAATGGCCAGGGTTAGCTTAAAAGCTGAAGCCATCTGGAAACAGTTAGCATGTTAAAAGCTAATAGAAACAGTTGAGACCAGGTGACGTGAAGACTGAAGACATTTGGAAAACAGACTGAAGATTTGAGGGCTAAAAAGCTTGGTTAGCATGACGGCTAAAGCTACGGGGAAACAGCCACAGTGTTAAAAGCTAATATAAATACAACCACTAATGTTAAACCAGACTAAAAAGATGGATTTTGCTTCTTTTTTAAGCCTTTGAAGTATAACAACGGCTATAGTTAGCATTAGCTTTAGCCCATATGAGGTAATTACATTTAAGCGAAAACTAAATAAATATTCCAGATAGAGAATCTGCTCCTGAAACGCTCACAGGTGGATTTTATCTTTACCTGATGACAACACCTTTCTGACAAATGCTATCGGAACAACCGCTCCCCTAGCATGAGTGCTATCTGCACAGGAAATGAGCCGCTAGCGGGAGATCAAACACGAGCCTCTGTCATCGTTCAGCGCAAACACAATCTGAATAGAATCACTGATGAACGGATAACGTGGCGGGGAAACGGATCCGCCTCTTTCTCCGGTCAGAACGTTCCAGAATTAAAGATCGGATTCAGCCAAGAGGCACAGAAAGTCGACCAACACACCTTCCTCTCTGAGCACACAGCGCTTTTATGGGCGGGTGTCATAAATACACACAGCGACTGTGATTCATCATGACTCTGTTTTTACCAGTTTTCCTCTATTGTGTCGGATTCTAACGTCACAAACAGGAAATAATGCAAAAATAATATTTAATGAATAATAAAAAAAAATCTTTAAAATAAATAATACAAATAGTAATAAATAATAATAATAATAATAATATTTAATGAATAATAATAAAAAAAAATCTTTAAAATAAATAATACAAATAGTAATAAATAATAATAATAATAATAATATTTAATGAATAATAATTAAAAAAAATCTTTAAAATAAATAATACAAATAGTAATAAATAATTGTAATAAAAACAGTAAAACAAAAAATCAATAAAATAGAAAATTAAATAAATAATAATAATATTACTTAATAATTCAAATAAATAATACAAATAATAATAATAATAATAAAGATAATTAATCATCTGTATCAAATTCATCAAAAATGATTTTGATGAATGTATGACCCTTTAGAAAAAATAAATAAATGCCAATGAGTCGAGATTTACGAGCAAAAAAATATCAAATCTCCGTTGTTTGTATGAATAAATGTCATTTAAGAAGCAGAAATGACTCCATTGCTGGTTTTCGCTCCTCAGACGAGACGATTTGTTGCTTTTCTTTCTTTTCGAAGGACATTTTCTCACATTTCAACCCAAATATTGTTACAAATCTTTGAAACCATTTTGGGCTTTAGGCCGTCGGGGAGACGTTGTTGTTTCTCGAGGGTTTTCTGCCGTGTCACGCACCATTTGTCCTTCCTCTCAGCGAGGGCGACGCCCCCTCCTGCGGTGTAACGCTGCAGAATGTCCAATCAGGGGAGGTGACGAAAAGGAGGAGATAAAACGGCGACGGCAAACAATGACCCTCCTCTTCCTCCTTCTTTCATTCCTCTATCTGCTCCTCCTTCCACCTCCTGGACAAACAGCGGCTCTGAGGAGGAGCTGACGGCTCCATCGGCGGGCGAGGAGTCGCACGTCTCTGACGGCGCCATCAAACGCGACAGGTGTTTGAGCCGTTGCCTCGCCAACGCCGTCAGAGAGCGAGTGGCGAGGATCATCCCGAGGTTTGTCAGGGGTGATTCTGTTTGTCGCCGGGCAAATTCACGAAAAACTGAGTGCTTTTCACTCCTGCTGTCGTCCCTGACAGCAGGAGTGAAAAGCCCCCCATCCCCTGCATTGTACCGGGTGACTATCGATGTTTGTTTGGGCATTTTGACGCTTCATAGTTCAACGATCGTCCACCTGTTCCGGCAAAATGAACGTTGTTGTTTTTTTCCGCCACACTATAATAATAATAATTATAATAATACATTTAATTTATAATAATAAAACACAGTTTGAAAAGTTACACCGCCCCCAACTGGCCTGGAGTTCACACTGCGGCTTTTATGTGACTCCTCGTGAACCAAGTTCTTATTTTAACAGAAAAAACCTTTTCATTTTTAACCAAACTGTTGTCATGGAAACGGAGGCTCAGTCTCCTTCTATCCCAGTTTTATGGTGTTCCTAAAAAAGCTACACTGCCAACTAGTGGCCAGACGGGCATACTACATTGTTTTTTCCTTTTTTCAATTTTTTTTTACGTGTGCTGGAGGGTCGTTTTGTCCGCCTCGCAGTATGAGTGCGGTTCTTCTTTAAAAACCCGTTGCCATGTAAACGGATCCTCGGGATCCATCTTTGGTTTGGATGGACAGGTGGGCGGGAGCTTTGCTGGGGGACATCTGTTTTTCTCCCCTATCTTCTAACCACTTTTCTTCACCTCTACGTGTTGTGTCTTATTTAGTGTCTGTGTGTGGAGGGAATAGTGGAGGGGGGGGGTGGAGGGGTGGGGGCATTAGGGCCAAAGGGAGCAAAAGGAAAAAAGGTTGTGGTTTGAGGAGTTACGACTGCTGCATCTGTCGCTTGGAAAGAAAAACAACTAAAAAACCTCAGAGTGTCGACATCATCATGTCTTCATCACGCCGAGACCCCCGTCCACAACCCACACCAGAGTCTGCTAAAGTACTCGGATACTTTACTCTACTAGAATTGTAGTTACTTACTGGTTTCTGAGTCTTTACTCAAGTAAATGTGGAAAAGTTAAGAGGGAAAATGTACATAAAGTATGAAAATCAAAGTTTTTTGTGCCATTTTAATATCATAAGGATTAAATGCTAAATAAAGGGATTATAAACTTTATTTACACGTTAAATACTGACATTTTAAAAGGTTTTTTCAGGGGGAATTTGGGTTTTGTCCATAAACCGATGGAGAAACCACAGAATTGTCTTTTCTACATTTATTTTAAGTGAAACTCAGTTTTCATGCTGGAAAAGCTCAGCAATTCAGCAAAAATGGAAATAATCTACAAAATAAAGGAACCTGTTTTGTAAACGTAAGTCTCAGACGCAGAGAGTAAAAGGTAAAAATAAATACTCAAGCAGAATACACATCCCTAAAAAGTATTTGTACCTCTGGAGAAAAAACAAAACCCTCTTTGTAAGTCTAAATGGGAATAAGATGGGAAGATAAGCAAATTAATGAACCAAATTATGGGATGCACATCTTGAGCTCCCCTACAAGGCATGTGTGGAATCCCACTGAATTCCATCCATGGGTTTTTGAGGAGGTGTGGATTAACTTCTCCTCGTTCCGTGAAGAACCTGCGTCATTGAGGATTTTCCCGTCAGCCTGCTCAAACGTGCCGAAGTTCAGATGATTCTAAGAATGTGAAAATAAGCAAATAAAGACTGAAAGTATGGGAGTCACATCTTTAGGTTCCCGGCGAGGCATGAGTGGAATTTCATTGTGTTGTCATGAGTGGTTTCTGAGGGGGTGTGGATAGACTTCTCCTTGTCCCGTTTGTTTGGAGAGAAACCCTTTATAAACCTCTTAGAAGTAGAAACGATTTACTTCAGCTAAAATGTGAATAAAACGGGAAAATAAGCAACTTAAAGAACCAAATTAGGGAACGCACATCTTTCGGCCCCCTACAAAGCATACGTGGAATTTCACTGTGTTCCGTCCAGTGGGTTTTTGAGGAGGTGTGGATGAACTTCTCCTTGACCCTCGATTCGATCAGAATCCTAAAACCTCTGACATCATCAGCGGGGCCGTTACCCAGACTCCCGGCTGCAATGTGAGGGTCTGCTGGGACAAGAACCAGCCGGGGCATCAAGAGGGTTTAATCCGCCCGACATTCGCCCTCCGTCGGCCGAGGGGACGGAGGTCTCTCCTCGCCGACCCTCACCTTATCCCCCCCTTCATCCTCTCGCCGCCTTCGGCCCCACCTTTCATCCAGTAATCCAGGCCTATAGGATCTGAGCAGGCCTCGACATAATTACCCTCCTCACCCTCAAGGGGCCCCGGCTCTTTCTTCCTCTCCCCTCTCCCTCTCCCTCCCTCTCTCTCTCTCTCTCTCCCTCTCTCTCTCTCTCTCTTCACTCCCCGTTCTGCTCGTTTCACTCCGAGATCTCAATCGTCAACTTTTTTCCTCCTGCCGCTAATCGTTATGCACAAGCCACGTCAGCCCCCCCCCGCCTGAACCCCGACTCCAACATGGCGGCGCTTTACTCGCTCGTAGCTAAATTAGAACAACGGAATCTCTCGTCCCTGGGAGGAAGGAGAAATTAGAGGCGCGGCGGGGGGTTTTGGAAGGAAGGAGGGATGGTTAGAGCGCGGCGCCTCGTCGACTCATTCATGACAGACCTGCATCTCTCTCCCCCTCTCTCTCTCTCTCTCTCTCTCTCTCTCTCGCTCTCTCTCTCTCTCACCCTCCTAATGTTCACAAAAGGACCCCGAGAGTCGCCCCCGCCGCTGCCCGGTCACAAAGGGTCCCCCCGGGCTCCTGTGTAATCTCTTAATGAACTGCATTGGAGCTTTTTTTAAACGTAAAGCATGTAAAGCAGGCCTCCCCTTTTGTTTCTCCCTCCCGGCTACAAAATGGATTACCACGAGGAGGTAAGGGAGGAGGAGGTGGAGGTGGAGGTGGGGGGGCTTCAGGCTCTCGTTGTTGTTGTTTTCTTTTCCCCCACAGAGGTCGGCGTACGCAACAATGAAGGTTTTAGTAGACGCAGCCGCGGAGGGAGATTTTTTTTTGATGGATGGACACACTTAGCATACAGAGAGAGAGGCTAGCTGTGTCTTTATACCCCCCCCCCCCACCCCCCTCTTACACACACTACTACTACACACCACTACACACACACACAAAGGCATCGGATTGGCCCGCAGCCCCTCACATTTCTAACATTCATCCTCCCTTGAATGGTCAAAGAAGACGAACAGAGAGAGAGAGAGAGAGATGGACGTGGAGGCCGAGCAAACTGCTGCCCCCCCCCCTGAGTGAAGACATTTACACTCAGACGAAGGCTTTTAACACAAATGACTCCGTTACTTTGGCAGATTGTCCTTAATTTGACAAAATCTGAGCTTTCTAGGGACGTTAAGACGAAGAAGAAACCAGACGTGACAGAAACGCCGCAGCGGAGGGAAAAAGAGTGATGTCATCGTTTTTCTAACACTCTGTTTTTGGCCGCCATAGAAGTCGGCGTTCAGGTTTTAATCCTTAAAATCAACATGACATTAAACTAATATGAGGATTTTGACTTTTATTCTTTCAGACTTTTCCTTTTTTTTTCTCCTTTTTTTCATTTCTGATGCTTGAAAATGAGGAAACGTCTGTTTTAACCACGAGTGACGGGGGGCCGATGCGTTCTGTGTTCGGACGTTAAAAACTCACAGGAAGACAGAACAGACGAGAGAAACACGTGACAGAAAGTTCCACCGCAAAGAGGGGAAGAAAAAAAAAAAAGCGGGATTTACTGAACGTCAGAAACAGAAGATTCAATAAATGATTATTTCTTAACGCACTAATGTGACATGAAACTCAGTTTTTTGGACACGGAGGATGTTTGTTTTTCAATCTTTACGCCATTAAAGAGTCCAGACTTCTTCTCTGAGCGTCAGCGTAGACCAAACAGGACGTCAGACGTACGAGAAGACCGAGCAGACGAGGAGAAACTCGACGCCGAAGGGGGAAAAAAGAGTGATGTCACGGGTTTTATATATATTATTTCCTCCTGAATGGCCGTAATAAACGTTGACATGAAGTTTGAAAGCCTGGAATTAATATGAAAATAATGTGCAGAGGGTTCAGCTGCAGAAAGAAAAGCCTCACTTTTTCACTTTAACCTTTTCTTTTTGTCTTTTTTTCACACGAAAGCGACTTTATTTCTACTTGAGTAGAGAAAGTTTGTAGTTATATGTGCGTAAAACTCATAAGAAGGCCGAAAAAAAAGAGATTTTAACCCTTTAAATTAGTATTTTAAGGGTTGAGTTAAGATTCAGGTAGTTATGGACTAAAAAGCAGGTAAAAATTTGACTTAAATTGGTTAAATGTTCACTTTTACTTAAGAAATAAGTATTTTTTTGACACAAAAGCGACTTTATCTCCACTTGAGTAGAGAATATCTGTAATTGTGCCTCCTTTGATCCATCAGCGCCGACCAAATGGGATGTAAAACATTTAAAAAGACAAAAAAGTTGAGAAACTTACACAAGAATCTAAAATAAGTGATTTTAACCCCTTAAATGAACATTTTTATCACTAAGAGATCAAATTCAGTTAAAAATATCCTTAAAGGGCGACTTTTACACTTTTTACTTGAGTAAAGGATCATTACGTCTATTTTAACTTTCCTTACTTTCTTCATTTGCTTTGATTTGATTTAAAATCTCTATTTTCTCTGTTGTGTATTTCTTCTTCTAACCGTTTCCGTCATCATTTCCCCGTGGGATTAATGAAGTCTTATCTTATCTGTCTTTTTTCTACACGTGTAGCTGAGCTTAAACTTGAGCCCAGGATTGTTTGTAGTTCTTGCCTCCTGTGATCCAGCGCTGCTCTCCGGCCCGGCAGAACAAACCAGCCGTGGAACGGGTCACACGTCACTCACCGCCAGCAGAAAGAGTGACGTCACAATCTCTTTTCTAAACCTTCTGGGTCGTAATAAAAGTCCAAATGAAGGTTCTGAACCCCTTTAGATGAACGTTGGGTTAATAAGACACCAGATTCTCTCACTCTGGTTCTGGTCGGGATAACGTGATCCAGATGATGTGTTTATTCTGCCCGACGTAAACTAATCCAACTTATTCTGCGTGTTGGATTCACTCAAAACTCATAAGTTGGGTCAAACTAATCAAGTTGTGTTGCTTTAACAAGTCTGGATTTTTAAGTTAAACCTACTAAAGTGGGTTGAGTTTAATAAAAAATGACACATTTATGTCATTTTACGTTAATTTAAGTGTAGTAAGTGATAAAAATCACTTTCTTTTGTGCACGTTCACCGCCTAGTCTACTTTTTAGTCTCCCTTCTTCTCTTTTTTAACATCTAACTGAGTTTTTTTCATGAGTAAAAACTGAGAAAACACTGAAAAAAATCCCGTGTTGAATCGACTCAATCTGGATATTACAGCTATTTTACACCTAATTGAGTCTTTTTACAGTTAAACAACCTTATTAAGATGAGAATAAACCAACATGACTGTTTTAGGTAATTGAGCCATTATCTATTCAATCTAGTTGTCAGGCTAACTTAAACCAGGATCATAAATTTGACTAAATGCCACTTATCTGTGATTATTCTGTCCTGCGTAAACTAATCTAACTTATTCTGCGTGTTGGATTCACTCAAAACTCATAAGTTTAGTCAAACTAATCAAGATTTGTTGCTTTAACAAGTCTGGATTTTTACGTTAAACCTACTAGAGTGGGTTGAGTTTAAAAGAAAAAAAACACATTTATGTCACGTTACGTTAATTTGTGTGTTATAAGTGTGTTTTTTTTTTAGTGCACTTTCACCGCCTCTGGTCATTCATGCTAGAATCAGACGTTTAACCAAAGTTTGAATCCCTGAAATGAAGATTAGTCTACATTTTTCTGCGGCGGCGAATCAATTATTCAACTTTTACTGCTTTTCTTAAAAACAATTTTTTACACAACTAGGAGCTCGGTCATGAGGTCTTCCTCCAAACTGTCCAAGAGATGATGGTTTAAAACAAAAAGGCCCGGGTGCGGTCTACTTACTGGAAAGCTACTGATCCGACACTTTGAGTGAAGAATCTCAGCAGCTGATCAATAAAGAAGATTTCTCCTCAACTCAGAGATTCCTGTTCCTGTTTTTACGGTAGAGTCGGGTTTTTCTTAGTCTGCTGACCTTCTTCGCTCAGACCGAAGGTAAAGAATGGCCTCACACACACACACACGATAATTCTACGGAATGCCCGCCGCGTCCGTGGTCGCCCGAGGCCTTCACTCGCTCCTAAACTGCTGCTCTAAATCAAAAGTGGCTGAAACAACACGCTAATTTGCTCCAAATTGGAAAACGACTCAGGTTCTGCCAGAGGAAGATATTTTAAAAAACTTTTTTTTTGTTTTTCTCCCAGAGAGTTGCATTGTGGGTTTTCATTTTTTTTTTTTTTAAAACACATATAAATATTCACAGGAGGGCAAACATTAATTATACTGTAATGATCCGCTGCTGCGACTGTTTTCAATGGTTCTGGTTCTTCGAGAAGAACCGGATCCGCTTCATGAAGTTTGACTTCAAACTACACTCAAAAAAAAATTTAAATCGTGATAAATTAGTTTTACAATTTCCACCTAAATGAGTTGAGATAAACTTTAATCCCCTTATAAAAATGAAAATAAGAGATTAATGTTATTCTGAGGCGCTGGTTTGTATTTACTTTTTTACATTCTGACTTACATCTAATATTCTATCGTTTTTAGTCACTTATTCTATATTTTGTTGTTTTTGTTTCTGTGTTATTCTGTTAAATAGAGTTTCTGGGTGAGTGGGAACAGGAAGTGAACGACTTCCTTTTGATTTTGATTTACTCAAATGTGTTTTCTTTCATCCTAATTGATCTAATCTGGGATTATCTTCATGTTTTTGTTTTGTTTTTAACGTGTTTTTAACCCAAAAGTGTCACTTTGAATCCAAACAATCGTCTTTTCTTGATCCGAAAAGTTGCGCCTCCTAAAGCGGAATAAGTTTATGAACTTTGCATATTTATATGAAGTAAACTGGGTTTGCTGCATTTAAAGAACTCACTTTTTTGAGGGTTGAATAAAGTTTGTTCATTACTTTAGAGTTAATTAACAAGTTTTTATTCTACGTGGACTCATTTAGGAATAAACTTAACTTAAACTTAAAGTTGTGTCAAATCAATCACGTTTTTGTTGGCGTAACAAGTTCAGAGTTTAAGTGACGCCTACTGAAGCGAGATAAGTTTTAATGAGATAAGACATTTGTATTAATTCAATTAGAGACATTTATGGAATTTAACAATTCACAAAGTTTTTTTTTGGAGTGTACTTTGAGCAAACTCATAGAGAAAGATCAAACAGAAAGGTGTAAAAGAAAGTTAAAGATAAAGAAGAAAGAATGATGTCACAGTTTCTCTGAATATTCATTTTCGGGAGAAAAAAATAAAAGTTTGAAGGAAATTCATATTATATGAATATTTTATGAGGTGAAGTTAGATCAACATGTTATAAGTCTGACTTTTAAGTTGTATCTATTTAACTAACATAATTAAAGTCGGTGCAAATATATTTTATTTCAAACGAAAAATCTCACTTTTTTTTTTTTAAACAAGAATTTTTTTTAGTGCATGTCAAACTTTAAACGCGAGTCTCTTTGTCCAAGAGGCGCGTTAGTGCGTCGTTTTCTCCCGTGGATTGAGAGGCGTGAAGGCGCAGATGGCGCTGACGGTCAGGAGCCGAGAGGAAGCCGAGGGGAGGCCGAGCGGCTGCGTCTGGACACCGGCGCAGAAAAACCAGGCCTGACTGCGCAAGAGTTTGCGCCGTTTTTCGGACACCTGTTCGACCTTTTAGAGCGTCTCCTTTGTGCGGGTTTCAATAAAACACACACACACACACACACACACACACACACAGAGGAGGTGGAGGTAAGGGTGGAGGAGGAGGGAGAAGTAAAAGCTGAATTATTTGAGCGTTGCTGTCCGTGACGGAGAGGCCAACAAAAGAGCTGCGCCCCCCGCAGGGCGCAGGGGGGCTGCGACCGGCGGAGGGAAAGAAAACTTTTATACATCTATATCTATATTGTAGATATATATTATATAGAGATAAAAAAAGGAAACGTAGCGCCTCGTTTTGGTTTTCGCCGGCGTGGATCTCCCGGACGGAGACATCCGACCGTGACGCACCAAAACAAACGCACCACAAATAAAAAATAAATAAAGGCTCCAACTCAAGACTGAGAATCCGAACCAGACTCCGCTGTTCTGGTCGGTTCTGACCTTTTTACTGTTCAGGCTGGAGGACCCCCCCCAGAAATGTTGGTTTCCTCTCATCTGTAAGTTGAATAATTTCACCCTCTCGTCCCCGGCGCGTCATTTCTCTCATAATCAACATCGTTCCAACCCAAAATCTCTCCTGCGGCTGATAAAGTCCGGCTCCGCGGTTTTCTCGCGGACCTGGACCTGTTAGATCCGCACCAGCAACGCCTCGAGTCTCCGGTTATTCATTACCTTCGGCTGCGGAGACCCCCGGAGAAACAAAACCCACCCTAATCGAAGCGGGGTGTGAGACTCGGATGTTCAGAAATGTGCATATAAGCGAGAAAATGAAGCATAAATCACATTCGGGCACGAGCAGATCCTCGCGCCACCGTTGCGCACAGCCGCGCGGGCCCCACTGCGCGTAAAATATCCCCCAACGAGCGACGAGCCGCGCGCCTGAGAATCCATCAGACACGGAGCTAAAACGTCCAGTTTTTCAGCTTTTTAGTAGGATTGTGTAAAAATCTGCGTGGTTTTAAAATCCCCCACAATTTATAAAGAAGGGAGATTTTTTTTCTCCGATGCGTTTATTTGCGCAAAAATGAGAAAATCTCATTCCCAGACGCAGCGGATCGCCTCGGACTGCGGTGGGAATGTGGCGCAGCTCTTCTTTGCGCAAATTAAAACTTACATTTGAGTCAACTCTATGCGCTGAAAATAAAACATAAAAAATCGACCTGATTGGTTTGATTTTTGATTTGCTCATGAGGGTGCCACCGTCGCCGAACCGGAGCGCGTGAAGCCGCGCGTCTCCGGTGGGCTTCTTCCTCACTTACTTGGTGTTTGTTGTGTTCCAGTAGATGGACTCCAGGATGAGCGCGCGGCACAAGTCCACTTTGAAGGCGAGGAACAAAACTCCAAAATAATATCTCCACATCGAGTCCCCCATGGCGAGCGAGCCTGCGGCGATCCCTCTCGAGACGGCCGGAAGAACACAAACGCCCGCGCTCCAGCAGAGCTTATATCCCGATCCGGATGGTGGGTCCACGAACCCAGATCAGAGCATCTCCGAAGGAGGGAGAGCCGGAACCACCAGGCGCAGAGTTCAGTCGGCGCGTCGATACTCTCCTCAGACCCGACGATACATCCCTCAGAGAGAAGAAGAGGACGACGAAGAAGAAGAAGAAGAAGAAGAAGAAAAAGTGGTGCGCCACGCAAATAGAGATAAATCCGTGTGCGTGATAGTCCCGCAGCGCGCGATCGGAACCGAATCCAGCAGCAGCGGTGAGAGTGGACCGAGATGGCGGTGGTGGAATGATGAGTGTCCCCCTCTCTCTTTCTCCCCTCAGCTGGTGGAGAGGGTGGAGGCGGTGGAGCTGGTGGTGGTGGCGGCGGTGGGACTGAGGGTGACGAACAATGAGGTCGGATGATCAAAAATGGGGAAATGAGCGAACATGAGCATGAGAGAAATCAAAGGTGCTGGGATGGAAGTTCTCATTTACTCGCGGTCCTCCCCAGGAGAGGAAAGGCGCATCCAGCAGGTCCGTCCCGGACGCACGCGTAAAAAGCGCAGAGGGTTGATGCCTCGGCTCCGCTCCGAGACCTGGATGGAAAGTAACTGAGAACGACGGCGACTGGGAATATTTGCTGGAGCTGCTGGAGACCAGGCCCCGCCCCCCGCCGCCGCTGATTGGTCCCTCGGTGTGGAAGTCAAGACGAGCGCTGCTGTCAGTCAAGGGAGGAGGAGGAGGAGGAGGAGAAAGGGGGGGAGGATCACAGCCCATTTAAGGAGGATAAATACGAGTTTAAAGTGTTTAATCGTGACATTATATCACATGTTTTAATTAGTTATGTGATAATAAATGCGGATTCTGCAAAACAGAAAGAAAAAAAAAGTTTTTCGACTAAAATGTAACTTTTTTTCTTTTTGACTCTAAAGCCCCCCAATACTGAATAAACTCCACTCCTGGCCTGTTTACCGTGTTTATAGCCCCCCTTCCCATAAGCCTCCTGCTACAGGACTCTATGGAGGCGCGTGGGTCTCGTCATAGAGAGGCTCGAGGTTGTTTTTTTTTTTTTAGAAAGGCACGAGCGCCCACTAGCGGAAATTTACCCACCAGAGGAATTTAAAAAGAAAGAGCGAAAGTGTTGTTTTAAATCTAAATGCAAGAAAACTCTCATCATAAAGTGTTTAAATCTGTACTGAAATAAAATATAACATTTATATTCACTACTTTAAAGGAGTTAAAAGGAGAATTTAAGTGTTTTTTTTTTTTCACACTTTAAAGAAGTTTTAAAAAAAGTTCATTCTGGATTAATTATTTTAAACTGGATTCTTCCGAAGGAATAAGAATGATTCTTATGATTAGATTTGTAATTATGGTCACTCTGTGTTGGAGTTGTGTGAAATTATTGTAAATTTAATAATCGTAAATGAATAAAAATAACTAACATTGTTCTTTAAAATGTAATTCTAATCATAATGTATTGATTAATAAATATTTAAACACTCCCTCAAAGTCTAATTAAAACGTTAATTTTATTATATTTCTTTATCTTTTAGTCCCTTATGAATAAATTATTCACAACTTCAGCCCTTGTGCCGAGTAGAATGTTATTTTATGAAAAGATAATCATCATTTTCATAACTTATATTTACATTGTTAAACTTTATAATTTATTCTTTTATGAATGTAGTTCCTTTAAAATTGAAAGAATAAACATTTTCAGTTTATTAACCTTGTATTTAGCGATTTTATTCAAACATTATCTTTTTTTTCCTAATAATTTCTTTTGTATTTTAATATATTCTAAATTAAATTTCCTTCTAATTCTAACTAGAAGCTTTTTTTAAATGTATTTATTGCGGTTTTCTCCTCAGGAATAAATAATATAAATTATTAGACCTTGTGCTGAAATGAAACCAATTAATATTAATATACATTTGAATGAATATTAATTCTTTTTTTTTTTAATTGTTACGTGTAAACACAATTAATCCTTTTGTTTAAGTCCAATTGAAACTTATTTTTATAACTAAGAATCTTGAATTGAACTGTAAAACGCCAATTTAATTTAAATTTAATCAAATCTATTATTTTTTTATTGCATTATATATTAGGAAAAAAACCTTTAACCTGCATTTTTATTAGAACATTTTAACTTTAATACACATTAAAGAAAAAAGAACAATTCTTTAAAATTACTATTCCTTCCAAATTTGCTTAAAATGATCTTTTATTGGATTATCCAAGATCAAAAGATTGTTTTAAACATTTTTAAATCAAACATTTTTAAACAATGTTATTTTATTCATTCACGATCTTTACAAGTCTGAACTTCTTAAAGTGTAATGTCCCAAATTAATTTAATAAAAATGACTGGCCTGTAAAAAAAACACAATTCTATTATTAACTATTATTAAGATTAACGTTTATTTCTCAATAAACGTTATAAAACTTCCCTCTGGAGCTCATTCACACTTTCTGCATATTAGTAGTCATTGGCTGCTAATTTGAAATACACACACACACACACACTCTTACACCCACACACACACACACACTGTGTGTGTTTGAAGTGTGTGAAGTTTTGACACTTTTTTAACGACCCAATTCAATCAGGACGTTTTCTAAAAGTGGATTTGTGTTTGCTTTGCTGATAATCAGGCTGTTATGACACCGGGGGGATAATTTGTGTGTGTGTGTGTGTGTGTGTGTGTGTTGTCGGGGGTCCTGGCGGGGAATAAACACAGAGAGGAGTTGGGGGCAGACTGGATGTGGATTGGAGCGGCTCTGGAATAATTGAATCTAATCTGGATTAGATTAAGGAGGCTGAGGGGAGAGAGGCACCAGAACTCTGAGCGGTTCTGACTTTGGAATGTTGAAAAGTTTTCATGCAGTTTATCCAAAAGTATCTGAAAAAACTAAATATATAGTGGAGTACTTCTGTCCAACTGAAAATAAGAAAAAAAAATACTTGCAGTATACGTTTATGTACTTTTAATGCAGAGATATACTCACTGAAGTACACTTGGAGTATACTTACAAGTATACAGAAGGGTGTTAGTACACTTGGATAATACTTACAAGTATACAGAAGTCTGTAAGTACACTTGGAGTATACTTACAAGTATACAGAAGGGTGTTAGTACACTTGGATAATACTTACAAGTATACAGAAGGGTGTTAGTACACTTGGAGTATACTTACAAGTATACAGAAGGGTGTTAGTACACTTGGATAATACTTACAAGTATACAGAAGTCTGTAAGTACACTTGGATAATACTTACAAGTATACAGAAGGGTGTTAGTACACTTGGAGTATACTTACAAGTATACAGAAGGGTGTTAGTACACTTGGATAATACTTACAAGTATACAGAAGGCTGTAAGTACACTTGGAGTATACTTACAAGTATACAGAAGGGTGTAAGTACACTTGGATAATACTTACAAGTATACAGAAGGCTGTAAGTACACTTGGATAATACTTACAAGTATACAGAAGGGTGTTAGTACACTTGGATAATACTTACAAGTATACAGAAGGCTGTAAGTACACTTGGAGTATACTTGTACTCATACAGAGTATATAAGTACCCATAACCAAATATCCTCCCACTGACTACATGTGATTTATAAAGTACATTATTTTATTTTAGTTTCAGTAAAACTCAAGTTTTACTAGTCTTATATACTTATACTTGTATACTTGTTGTACTCTTGATGTATTAGTATATTCTGATAGTACACACCTACTGCAGTAATGTTTGTATGTTGTACTGTGACTTTAAATATATACGTATATTTGGGGTATTTTTGGTGGTATTTGTTTGTTTGTGTTCTCGGGTAGAGGATCTGTTTATCCTCCAGAACCAGAACCAGTCCGTCTGAATCAGGTGTCGGGTCGGCGCTGTGGGTCCGACAGACCCGAGGAAGTTTTCAGTTTCTTTATTTTTAAATCTTTTCCTTCCTGCAGGCCTAAAAAAAAAAGAGCCTGAGGCCGTCAGTCAGTGATCGTCTTTCCTGTCTCACACACACACACACACACGCACGCACGCACGCACGCGCGCACACACACACACACACACACACACACACACATACTATAACAAACACACACACACACCTACACGCTATAACAAACACACTAACACAGACACACGCACTAACACACACTATCAAGCTCTCTCTCACACACACACGCACACACACACACACACAGGCAAACACACACACACACGCACGCACGCACGCGCACACACACACACACACACACACTATAACAAACACACTAACACAGACACACGCACTAACACACTATCAAGCTCTCTCACACACACACGCACACACACACGCAGGCAGGCACACAAACAAACACACATAAACTATAAAACACACACACACACACACACAGTGAACACACACACACACATAGTGAACGCACACACAGAGAGAACACACACACACACACATAGTGAACACACACACACAGTGAACACACACACACACACACAGGTGTGTGAATCGGCGTCACTTGCAAACACTTGAAGTGATCAAATGTAAATTCTCCTCCTGACAGACGAACTGATTTAATTCTAACGGGTTTTAAAAGTTATTCATGAAAGAGAAACAGAAGAAGAAAAACTGAAGATTGAGTTCTGGACTATTATTATTATCACTATTACTATTATTATTATAATTATCACTATTATTATTATTATTATCACTATTATTATTATCACTATTACTATTATCACTATTGCTATTATTATTATCACTATTACTATTATTATCACTATTACTATTATCACTATTACTATTATTATTATTATCACTATTACTATTATTATTATCACTATTACTATTATTATCACTATTACTATTATTACTATTATTATTATCACTATTACTATTATTATTATCACTATTACTATTATCACTATTACTATTATTATTACTATTATTACTATTATTATTATTACTATTATTATTATATTATTATTATTACTATTATTACTATTATTATTATTATTACTATTATTATTACTATTACTATTATTATTATTATTATTACTATTTTAGATTTCTGGCATTATTCTAATAAATCTGACTTTTAATCTTGGGTAAAACGACCAAAGTTCCAGATTACATCATCATTTGAACTTTCTTAAATTTCTAAGAAAAAAGCCCCAACTTTTGGAATGAAGTCATAATTCAGACTTTGGTCTCAGAATCCGGAGATTAGAGTCTGAATTAAGAAAGTGATAACTGCTGAGAGAAAAGTCAGAATTAGGATCTGATAATAGAGATACTAGTTGATTCTGACTCAAGCCTCTGATTTATGAGACTTTATTCCCTCAACTTTGACTTTAATCACAGAATTCTGTGA
Organism: Lophius americanus; assembly: GCA_037951165.1. Classification (NCBI taxonomy): domain Eukaryota; kingdom Metazoa; phylum Chordata; class Actinopteri; order Lophiiformes; family Lophiidae; genus Lophius; species Lophius americanus. The sequence goes on from JBBDHG010000541.1 coordinate 160,773, forward strand.
TTAAAGTCAGGATTCATTTTCATACATTTTAAATTATCAGTGTTAGTCTATTTGTGTACAATTTAACACAAGAATACGTGGTGTGTAGTAAGTGTCTGTGTAGTATGTGTGTGTGTGTGTAGTATGTTTGTTTGTGTGTGTAGTATGTGTGTGTGTAGTAAGTGTCTGTGTGTAGTATGTGTGTGTGTAGTATGAGTTTGTGTGTGTGTAGTATGTGTGTGTTTGTAGTGTGTGGTATGTGTTTGTGTGTGTAGTATGTGTCTGTGTAGTATGTGTGTAGTATGTGTGTGTAGTATGTGTGTGTTTGTAGTGTGTGGTATGTGTTTGTGTGTGTAGTATGTCTGTGTAGTATGTGTGTTTATGTAGTAATTGTCTGTGTAGTATGTGTGTGTGTGTGTGTAGTATGTGTGTGTGTGTGTAGTATGTGTGTGGTATGTGTTTGTGTGTGTGTAGTATGTGTGTTTATGTAGTAATTGTCTGTGTAGTATGTGTGTGTATGTAGTATGTATGTGTGTGTGTGTGTGTGTGTGTGTGTGTGTGTGTGTGTGTAGAGGATGAGTGTGGAGTCAGAGTTTCAGACATGACACAGAACTCTGACTTTCTTCTCGGTTCTGTCTTGGACCCGTTTCTCTGAAAAGGTTCATTCCTGAATCAGCTGATGTTTCTTTTCTTCTCTAAATTAAGTTCCCTCGTGTTTAACGACTCGGCTCGGTCCAGTTGAGCGGCGCCGGCAGAGACGAGCTGAGGTGTTTGTCCAGGAACTGTGACCCGGGTCCGTACAAAAGCTCAGAACCCACAAAGACGACCCACATGTTTATCATCATCATCATCATCATCATCTAACCAGAACCATCATCAGTGGAAGGATGACGTTATCTGGGTTTAATAAATCCTCAAGTTATAACTTTTCATAGTTCAGTTTTGTTGAGAAGGATCTCGGTTTTAACTGGATTAATTAAGACCAATTTAACGTAACTAAGATAAAGATTTTATAAGATAAAGAACTATGGATGTTTAGGTTAAGTTGGGTTTTAATTCTGACTACTGATATTTAAGTTCTGGTGCGTTGGGTTTATTTTATACCTACTGATATTTAAGTTATGTTGGGTTTAGTTTATAACTATTGAAATTATGTTGAGCTGGGTTTAGTTTCCCCACTGTGGATAGTTGGGTTATGTTGAGCTGGGTTTAGTTTCCCACTGTTGATAGTTGGGTTATGTTGAGCTGGGTTTAGTTTCCCACTGTTGATAGTTGGGTTATGTTGAGTTGGGTTTAGTTTCCCACTGTGGATAGTTGGGTTATGTTGAGCTGGGTTTAGTTTCCCACTGTGGATAGTTGGGTTATGTTGAGCTGGGTTTAGTTTCCCACTGTTGATAGTTGGGTTATGTTGAGCTGGGTTTAGTTTCCCACTGTTGATAGTTGGGTTATGTTGAGCTGGGTTTAGTTTCCCACTGTGGATAGTTGGGTTATGTTGAGTTGGGTTTAGTTCCCCACTGTTGATAGTTGGGTTATGTTGAGCTGGGTTTAGTTTTCCCACAGTGGATAGTTGGGTTAAGTTGAGCTGGGTTTAGTTTCCCACTGTGGATAGTTGGGTTATGTTGAGCTGGGTTTAGTTTCCCACTGTGGATAGTTGGGTTATGTTGAGCTGGGTTTAGTTTCCCACTGATAGTTGGGTTATGTTGAGCTGGGTTTAGTTTCCCACTGATAGTTGGGTTATGTTGAGCTGGGTTTAGTTTCCCACTGATAGTTGGGTTATGTTGAGCTGGGTTTAGTCCTCAGACACTCCTGGAGGGTATAAACTGGTCAGAAGAGGCATTCAATGATTTATTATTCAGTCCCTTGACAATTGGGGAGGAAAAAAATTACATGACAAATTCAAAAAAATCCCACGACGTAACAAAAAGTCTTTATACCCACCTGAGGTCAGCCACACACACGCACACACACACACACACATTCTATCGCAAACATACACACACGCTCGCACACACACACACACGCTCGCACACACACACTCACACAGACACGCTGACCTCATCTTACCTGGACTTGTCCATCCTCTACGACTTACCAAGCGAAGCGCCTTAATTTACTACGCCCGGACTCGTGGCGTCCGTGCGGTCGTACAATTCAGAGCATTTATGCGACTTTTTGTCTCCTATTCAGAACATAAGCCTAACGGGGGGAGGGGGGGTGGGAGTCACAGCAGGGCTAATAAACATTACATCACACTGGAAACGTCCTGTCCTCCACTGCCCACAGGCCCGTTATCGTAGACGCACATCCTGTTGTGGGTTTGCTCATGGGCAGCTCGGGAGTCGACCGCACGTCAAAAATCTAATCTCCTACGGCGGAATTAGACCGCCGAGGCAGAGTGACTCTAGGGCTCATGGGTAACGGAGGCAAGGAAGATGCAAAAACTGCCAGCTGGACGGGATGTTAGCTGTGTTCTTACAAGAGACGCTGTGATTGGTTACCACCGAGTCAGGATAAAAAAATAAAAATAAAAACAAAATTAGAAAACATACGCCGACCCCCGAGCTGCTCGTGAGCCGTTACAGTAAAGCTCCACTAGATACATCACACACTCCTAAATCAGGGACTGGCATCTATTTTGTTTGCTGGCTGTGAACACATGTAAGGAGGGGGCGAAGGCGCCGCGGCGGCGTTCGCCGCGGCGCCACAGTTAAGACTTGCAGGGCGAGGGACATGTTAGAGCATCTACATCAAAAGTTCAGGTTCCCTAAAAATGTACATAAAACTGAAAAAAAAAGAAAAAAAAAAGCACAAACAAGAGTCATCTGTGCGGCGGGGATGAGGGAGGTCCTTCCGAGGGCGAGGAGCCGCCGCCGCCGCTGCCTCTCCCCTTCCTGTTTTCTCGGCCTGCTTTCGTCACTTCCAAAACGAAGCGAGCGTACCACGGAGGAGGAGTCGGGGTCGAATGAAGAGGAGGCAGCGGGTTCGGGGGGGGATGAAGGCAGGAGGAGGAGTACAGGTGGGGGGGCCGTCTCATTCGGTGGCCTTGAGGGAGAAGGAGAGCTTGGGCCTGGACTTGCCCTTGCCGAGGATGATTTTCTGCTCCTCCTTCTGCTGCCTCTGACGGTCCTGCTCCAGCTTCATGCGCTCCTCGTGAATCTTTCTCTGCTCCTCCACAATTCGCAACTGATCCTCGGCCTGTCGCAGAGAGACAAGACGGAGGTCAGACCGGGACATGGCGAGATCCCTCAAACCACAAACCGCTGGCGCTCCCTCCCTCCCTCCCCCCCATCTTGTCTTTACAGCCCGCCTGGATTAAAGAGCGCTTCGCAAATTAGACCAGCATTATTTCGTACGGCCGACCGGGGAAAAGCGCTGGATTGTAAACCGCCGCCGATAAACCTCAGCCCCAGAGACCCTCAACAGAAGAGCTTCCTGCCAGAGGTCAGATCTTTAGGATCTAAGGCGCCGAGTGAGACCGGAGGGTTTCTGTTCTTAGGGCTGCAGGATTATGGCTTGAAAACAATAATCCAAAAAATGTTTTGATCGATATCCAGACCACGATAATTCAACGACTTAATAAACGTTGTCGTTTTTTTTAAAATCCCGCCTCAAAGCTCTTTATTCCTTGGCTTTTAAGAGCAGGATAATTGACAATAGGTCAGAGGTCAGAGGTCGTCGCCTCCCTTTTTGTTTGTTTTTTACAGGTAATGTACATTTTGTGAAATTATAACTGCAAGTTTTCCTGGGACCTGATTAATTGTGGTGTTTATTGGACTCACGTCATTGGCCGAATAGACTATGATGTCATCGGTGAGGCGAATGCGTCTCTGTGGGCCGGATGGATGTGGCGAACCGGAACATATTTTTATTTGATTAATTGTGCAGCCTAGTTATATTTTAATAAAGAGTTGGTGCAAAATTCAAACATACGGATGTTTACGTTTTATAAATTTATAAACCAACCGGCTGTGGTTTTATAAATCTTTGGCCGAGGGGGTCTCTTCCCCCGAGTGTGGACCCGAGTGCTCTCTCTCTCCCCCCCTCCCTTTGACTTGTAGACCTCCCCCGCTGTAGATTCTCCCACCATTCTCAGACGGGGAGGGTTGAGCTGCGGTTCTAATCTAAACCGTCATCGATAGATGCCACACAGATTTTGCTTACTGCGCCTTTAAAGGTCGATTTCACACTATTTATTAAATTTGATGCCACAATTGTGATTAAGACTTTTAATTGACGGCCAATATTTCAGTCGCCCATAAGATTTAAGATGAGTTAGTTCTATTTTTAGGTTTGCTCGGCTTTACTTTGTGTCAAACGCTGCTGGAAAATCACAATTGCGGAATATTTCCAGGGTTTTTCACAACATTGTGTGTCTGTGCGATCATTCTGGGTGTAACCGGGACACAAAAAGAGCGACGGCGGGTTCTAAGTCGCCAACATTTACAAAAAAACACAAACAAACAATCAGAGCAGGACGTACCAGCTTGGCCTGAGCGTCGGCAATCTTGCGGTTATTCTCCTCCAGGATTTTTTCCAGCTCCTCCCGCTTAGATTTTTCTTCTTCCTAGACGGGCGACACGGTGCCATGTTAGCGCTCGAACGGGCGACAGCCGGAACAAGAGAACACTTTATGCGCACACATGCCTACGCGCTCAGACAGTCGCCACCAGCACACGCACGACTCATCACGCCAGAAGAGTTGGGTCAGCCTCTTTCACCTCACCACCACACTACAGCCTGAGTTGCTTCAATACAAAAAAAAAAAAAATGAGGGGAGGGGGGGGGGGGGGGGGGGGGGGCAAAAAGGGTCTAAAAACAAACTCCTGATTTTCTCCCCGCCCTCTTATACCCTTGTAGAGAAATTATAGAATAAGAAACCCCAAAAAAGGACATTCTGATTAAAAAAAACAAGCCTTTTAAAAAATAAAAAAAAGGAGGGGGCTGGGGGAGGGGGGGCGCACTCACTCACCCGTCACACTCAAACAATGACACAACACAATCTAGAAGAAAAGACATCTTTTAACATCATAATATATTCAAGAGAGTAAAAAGGATACAAATAAAGGAGGGAATAGTTTTGGCTCACCAATGCCTGTATACCTACGCATTTTCCTTCCCTGTGTACCTACACAACTGGTGAAAGCATTCGGCATTAAATGCTTGAATATTTACTGTCTCGTCCGGACTGTGTGGCCCCCTGCAGAGACAGAGGAGCGCTCCCGGGGTGGGTGGGTAGGTAGGTAGGTAGGTAGGTAGGTATGGGGGGGTTCTGCCAGACTGCGCCCGCGGGTATTCCTCGTTATAACTCTGATCTGCGTATCTTAACCTGCGCCTGCAGCCACGGCTCACGCTGTTTCTGTCTTTTTTGTGTTTGTTTGTTTGTTTTGGTAAAGTTTATCCTTCGCTTTAGTGCGGCTCAGTCCCCTTTGAGACGATAGCAGAGTGAAGGAGAGCTCGGAACAAAGCGGTGTTCGAGTGTGTGATGGGACCCGGGCCGGACCACGGTACACTTACAGTACGGGACACAAGGCACGGGGGGGGGTGGGGGGTTGGTGGGGGGAGGGGTGAGCTGAAAGGCTGCAGGCCAGCTCAGGTCAAGGGCTAGTTAGGAAGGTCGGTGAGTTGTGTTTCCATAATGACAAAAAGATAAATAATTGAAATAAAAACAACACAAAATGTATTTTCAAAGAAAACAAACGTCAAACTTGGCAGCAACCCTACAGGAGAAGCAATCGTGAGTACAAACAAAAACAAAAACAAAAACAGGGCAGCATTGAGTTCTCTGAGGAGAAGAAAGAAAAAAAAATGGATCTTTTCATTATGTCAGATAACAGATGGAGGTTAGCCCTCGTCAAACAGGAAACAGGAAATGTAGCGGTCCCGTCATATCCCGGAGCAGAAGACTCTCAAAACAAGGATGTTAAAGAAGGAGAAAGGGGAGGGGGGGCGTGGGGTAGGTGGGGTGGTGGTAGAGAAAAACCTGTACGGGACAAACTGTCTTGAGAATTAAACATTTTTCTTCACATCAGATTCCATTTGCAGGAAAAGCTGGTTTGTCGGCGCCGCTCAATCAAACTCGGGCGGTTCTACGGGTCCGGTGGGTCAACTGAACCCAGACCCGGAGAGTTTGAGTAGGAGACAAAGGCGGAGAAGGAGGTGAACGGGACATTTCTCACCCTATTGGTGTCGAGTGAGGGTCACTGGGCATTAGCTACCCCTCTCCTTCTCAATACATAGTTACTGTAGCATCGACGAAACCGTTAACGGCACTCGGGGGAGGAGCCACGAGCGGACCGGCCCTTCCTCTAAACCGCCGCAAAACGCACGACGACTGAAGCAAAAAGGCTAGTGCTAACTAGAAGACGCCCCAGAGGCTTCCTGCACCGGAAGGAGAAAGAAAATTCGGTCATAAACCGCATCCCGCCTCGCCGATGGAAAGTCTAGGTAGGTTCTGAGTTAACGCAACACTTCAGGTGCGTCGGGACAAAACAGTACTGCAGCGTTTTTTCTCCTACAGGTAAACCCTTCAATATAGCCTGAAAGTGATCACACCAAACACAACGTGAAGGTTCTGCGCCGTCGGCTTTCAATGCAAATTCGCGTCACGCGAAAAAGGTCTACCGCTGAGATTCTCTAAACATCGCAGGTCCGAGGGTCAGAAGCGCCGAAACTTATCGGATCTTCGGACAAATATTCCACTTCAGTATCGTCCCATAGCGGAGGGAAAGAAAGAAGCGCGTCGTTCCATGAGGCGAGGGCAGGTTTTGGTTTTCGAGTAGGGCGGGAAAAACGGTCAGCAGGAGGTTTTTTTTTTGCTTCTCCTTCTTCAGTTGGTCAGGATAACGTAAAAATTGCCTCTGTGCTAAAAACTTGACTAACTAACGAATATATAACAACCAAATTTTTATGTTTTAGTTGTTTTTTTACGAGCCGCATGGTAAAACTCTTCGTCTTCAAAACTTTGAATGAAACTCTGCAATTCTAAGCAACGCGAAGCCGAAGTGTCGTCTTATGAAAAAAAGCGAGTTCTTTAGTAGGGACTGAAGAACCGGCTTTTTGCTGCTTACAAGTGTGAAAAACAAACACAAAAATAAAAAAAAATAAAAATCGAGGGAAGAAAAAAAATATTTATGAAAAAAGGTATGAAGGCAGAAAATATCTGAAACCCCGCCATGGCAAAATTTTCACTGGCAAGTTGGGAAAACCCCTGGAGACGCCATGAGTTTCATGCAAAAACCGACTGTCAACATCCTTGAAAGCAAAGAAAGAAAAAAGTCTAACTGGCACTAATAAAAAAAAAATACCCCGTATTCTGAAGGTGCTGCAAGAAAATGTAGGAGGTGTGGTTGAGGAGTATTCAGTTCCTTTATTCGGGTTATAGGTGCGTGCATTTACATGTTAATTTGGGCAAATACGTCCAACAGATAGAAAAGACCTAAGGGGGGTACACGGGTCGAAGGTTCCGTCAACATTCACGGTAGAACTTTTGTTACTCTCTAAAATCCAGCTGCAGTTCAACATGGCTGCTTGCAGAATGTTTCTACCCCTCCCTGCAGTGAAACTTGTGCCATGGCCAGATTACGCTCTGAGACGTAAGCTAGGAGAGGTGGTGGGGGGGGGGGGGGCTGGTCCCTCAGCCTCCACCGTGTCCCGCAGAAGGGCACCAGTCTCAGCAGGTGACTGGTGGGGGTGGAGGGGACAGAGGGGTGAGGAGTTGGGGAGGTACGTTGGGAAGAGAGGGGCTGCGTTCCAAACGACCGAGCGTTACCTCTCTGGCCTTCTGCGCCGACAACTCGGCTTGCCGCTGCCGCTCCAGCTCCTCCAGCAGCTGCCGCTCCATGATGCGCTTGGCCTCCTCCACGCGCCGCAGCACCTCCCGCTCGATCTCGTCCTTGCGTTTCTCCAGCTCCTCCTCCACCCGCTTGGCCACCAGCTCCTCCACTCGCCGTGCCGTCTCCTCCTCGATCAGCTTCTCCTCGATCTCCTGCTGCCGGCTGTGGGGGGGGGGGGGGGGGGAGGGAGAAAGAGAGAGAGGAAACAGATCTTGAACATGTTGTTCAGCCTTCATAAATCTCGCCCAGTGTCGTCCTCGTTCTCACAGCAGGACAAAACCACAGGGTCATAATGTTAAGGGCGACTGCGGTGACTCCCCGCCGGGTGCAGGAGCCCGTGTTTAGGTTCTGCAGAACAGAAGGGCCCGGATTTGTCTGAATGCTTCAACATGGTGGGAAGTTTCACTTTATCAAGCGGTCAGTAGTTTTTTTTTTACCTTCAGCTGATGTTTCTGGTCTTGGTTGTTGTGTTCTTGTTTACATGTACTCGTACACAACATGTGTAAAATGGCAGTTTTGAGTTCCAGTGGTTTCTACGGCTCTCTTTTCTCCTGCGGTGGGATTAAGTTTGGCTGACAATGATAATAAAAACAGATAAAAGCAACTTGAATGAGAGATTTTAGAGATGTAAAAAGTCGTGTCGGCCAAATTGGCTCTGAAAGCTTGACCTCTGAACTTCTTCTGAGTTTTATTATGAATGATAACCGCTCGGGACTTTTCCGGGTCCCGTTTTATACGAGGCTCGTTTGATACATCCGTTGAACTCTGCCACTAACTCTGCAATGAGAAAGTCTAAGGAGCTCGGCATTGATCTGAAAACATGGGTGATTGATTTGGACGAGTCAGGGAAGTCACGTGGAATCGTTTCAATGCAGTTCCAGGTCCCAGGAGGACAAACAGGAAGAAAAGACAAACTGACGCTGAGAGAAAACTGGCGTTGATAGTCAAGAATCCACCAAAAACCGTGGCGGGCACCGTGAGAGAAAAGAAATAAACTTGAATGAAGCTTGCTGCTGATTACATGGACAAGGAGAAAAGCTTCTGGAGGAAAGTTGTGGAGTCAGAAGATCGTTTTTTTTAGTCCCAGTGATCAGTAATATGATTGGAAGAGAGAAGGTGCGGCATTAACCCCAGAAACCGCCTTCCTAAACCAGCATTGACCTTTTCAGACCACACGGCTACGGTCTCACTCCTCACACACATCAATGAACCAGGGGCACCGATCACCGGATGGTTTTCCTCAGACCCCTTTGGTAGGTACGGACCACCGAAGACCATAAAGACCCAAATACACCTGCAGTTCTGAAGATGCTTGGACCCAGTTATCGACCCATTTAGCCCTAGATGACTGGATAACTTTTAGCCCTGGTCAAAGGAGCTCAGATCTTTACGCTTGCTATATTTTCCTGCCTTCAACACCTGAACTTCAAATGCTGCCTAACATATCTCCTTATCTCCTCTTCTTATGGCCGATAGGTTTACTTAAGCCTCTGCCCTCGTAGGGGAAGAATGAGTCTGTCACATACAGGTGCAGACTGAAGCCTCACCTGTCATCATCCTTCATCCCCTTAGAAAAATGCTTTCAAATTGTTTTTCCTTCAACTCCCGTCTAAACAGGAAGCTCGTACGAGTTGGAAGGAGCGTTGTCGCATTGCCTCTGGCTAAGCTGTAAACACACCATCTCCCCTACCTGGATTTGATTTCATGCCGTCAGCCACGTTGGAAACCAGAAACCTTAAACCAACCCAGGCTCGAGTCGCTCCTTACCTACATAGTCTCTGTGTTGTCATATTTACATTTGTATGACTGTTTAAGTGGCCCTTCGGCTATTAGGTAGTTAGAAAAAAAAAAAAAACAAAACTAGAAAGCAGCCACTCAAGAGGCCAGGTGCTAGACTGGGACTCGGATCTCAGGTGTCTGCGCGCCTCTGGCTACCACACACACTTTCACAATAGCAGCTTCCTTGTCTAGCAAACTGAAATAGTAAACAGACGCAGAATCGTGCATTTCCTGTCTGGATCAGCTGCTGCAGGTGATCTAGAGCATTACTGCTTAATTAGACTCCTAAATGTTAAAACAACGGTAAAATGGCTTATTGTCCAGATTAAAGGCTTTCTTACGAGCGCTGTATGTAAATATATCTTTGTTAGTTAAATAATAAAGTTAATAGTTTTCTTGTGGGTCTTCAACCAGACGTTTTGGAGCTAAAAGCTAACCTTTTGTTTCTGCCAGGGCTGCCAAGAAGATCGCAATCATTGCGTCGCTACTTTCTCCGTCAACCAAAGGCACAAGATGCTGAAAGTGACTGAAAGTAATTCTAAACAAACATGACCGAACTTAACATCAATTCATTCTATAGACTCATCTGGATGCCAGTAGGACGTTGATGCAGAAGTAGGTGACAAGCTCACCTGAGGCGTCTGCATGTGCCTACGGATAATCTCGTGAACTATGACATGGCGGCGTTTGGTTTTTGGAGATATCTGTGAAGTCCACCTTAAATACAAAGCTTTGCGTCGAAAGGAGTCAGTTAAGGTGTTTCAAGCATCTGATCAGGATTCCTCCTGGACGCCTCCCGTCCAAATATGAGGAGACCCCTGGTGGACCCTGAACTCACTGGAGGAGCTATATTTCTCACCTCAGGTAAACCCAGGATGAATTGGAGAGCGTCAGAGGGATACAGACGTCTGGAATGCCTTTCTTAGTCTGCTGTCACCATGGAAGAAAAGCGGATGGATGAACGGCCGTTTAGTTTGGTCACGTTTGACAACGCAGTGAAAAGAGACATCGGTATTGTTCCATGAATGGAGGGGCATCAGGTTTGATTAACTTGCAAGGGGTCATTGAGTTGGGTGATGTGAATGGAGCAATCCTTTTAAGGTGTGAATGCAGCTTAAGAACCATTTCATGTCCATAGGAGCAAAAGAAAAGTATGGTGGATGTCAAGATGCTTCTTGATTGGATCATAAACCAATCGTTTCAAAGAACTATGAGTGAATGATAGTCAGTTTGTACATCAAAATAGCTCATTTATTGTGCATCAGCCGTATATAAAATAGAATAACCCAGTGGAAGTAGAACTAATAATCATTAATCGATAACCATAGTTAGACCTCTTCATCATATATTACACATCATGAATGAACATGATCTTAATATCTCACAGACACCCTGCAAAACTATCATACATGAGGATGAATGAAAAAAATGTCTTGACAGTCTGTGCATTATACATTATGTTTAAGACGATGTTAAATAATTTAAGATAGAAAAAATAAGGAAGGACATTTGACATGTGCTGCGGATTAACTTTAACATAAAGATCTAGTCGCTACAGGTCACAAGTACTTTAAACCGGTCTCAAAAGTAAGACTTAAACTTGTGGTTTAATTCAAAAGTAGTACAGATGAACCGTCTAATCTGATCACAGTGCGGCCTGAGCTGACGTTAGCATGTGTTAGCAAGTGTTAGCATGCTGATGCTGCTAAGAGCTAGCCTAGCATTTTAGACTAGCAGGTAATAACTGAGCTCGACAATTATGTAATATTTTAAGGGATTCTTACATCCTCCTCTGTCTCTCCATCTCTGCTCTCCGTTCTTCTTCCTCCTTCCTCTGCTTCTCGTCCAGCGCGTTCCTCTTGCTCAGCGTCCTTCCGAAAATGTCGATGCGCTCCGGCGGAGTGGCTGCTCTTTCTCTGCGGGCTGGGGCTGTGGTGGACCGGGAGCGGGAGCGAGATTCTCTACGACGGTTTCTTTTCGATTCCCGAGACTTGGAGCGCTTCTTGGCCCTTTCCTTGTCTCTGGACCGGGACCTGGACCGGCTCCGTTTCTTGCTGTGCTTGCTGCTTTTGGAGTGTTTAGACCGGGACGAGCTGCGGCTTCGTGAGCGGCCCATAGTGACCACTAAGACTTCTGTGTCTTGCAGCTGATTTGTTAACAATATCTGGAATTAAATACCAATCACTCAAATTTAAGCCTGTTATATACAACAGCTGACCGAGTGACGTTGCTTAAATGGTTCTATTTTGTAGAAACATGCATTAGAAACTGGTTATTATTTTGTCCTACTAACTCGTTGAGTAGAAAGATGGCGGCTGCAGGAGTTTCTAGGTCCTGACTGATGTTGCCAGATCGTGGGAGAGAAAAAAGCAGCATGATCTGTAAAAACGAGTCCAATTTGATGCAACCGTCATATTTAAAGAGAAATTAGAGCACGTTTACTTAAAATTCTTATTTTGTGTCATTATCTGAAAGGAAAAAAGTGAGCCTGGTTAATTATAACTATATATGTGATGAGTTCCTGCACATTATGATTCAAGGACTTTTTGACATTGTCAAGATCTAAGGTGCTGCTGAACGACCTAGGTGTTGTGTAGAATACAGTTGAGAGCGACGGGAGATTACGTTTAAACCCAAATAAGCAGTTAAACTTCAGTAACAAACCCCCATACACCAAGCTGCACAAAGTCGCTTATAGATGCCGACCTGGCAACACGGCTCCCAGCAGGCACCGCGGCTTTCGGAAATCTCCGAAAGTCTTCGGGAATCGTCACAATGGGTTACCCACACATAATAATTATTTGTTTGTAACAGGACATATAATATAACGGGTATGATTATGAATAATAAGAATATTATTAATAATAATAATGCAAAGAAGAATTCTAATCACATTTTTATATTTACCTCCTGGTAAAGTTGAAACACCTGTATGAACCTGGACTGTTTGACTGTGTGAACCTGGACTTTTTTCCACTGTATGAGCATATACTGTATGAATCCTTAAGAATTCTAATAGTAGTACAAGAAGAAGTAGAAGTAGCCTTTATTTATCACATAAAATCATACAAGCAGTGGGCAGACAGATTGTTTCCTATTCTTACTTCTTATGTTTTCACTCATGTTTGTTTGTGTTTGTGTTTGTTTGTGAGCAGGATGACGGAAATGACGTTTTTTTGCATGAAATTTTACACTAAAAGGTGAATTTTGTTGAAGTTACATGTTTCGCAGCATTTTAAAAGAAAAGAAATAAAAAAATACTAAGCCATTTGTAGTATTCATTACACAAGTGATTATGTGGCTCTAGTGCCTCTGTGAAGTGATGATGTGGCTGTAGTTCCTATCTGAACGGATGATGTGGCTCTTGTGCCCCTGTGAAGTGGTGAAGTGGCTCTATTGCCTCTGTGAAGGGATTATGTGGCTCTAGTTCCTATGTGAAGTGATGATGTGGCTCTAGTGCATCTTTGACATAATGATGTGGCTCTAGTGCCTCTGGGAAGGGATGATATGGCTCTAGATCATCTGTGACATAATGATATTGTACTTATGCCTTTGTAATATTATTACATGTTTTTAGTGCCTCTGTGACGTAATAATAAGGCTGTAGTGCCTCTGTGACATAATAATAAGGCTGTAGTGCCTCTGTGACATAATAATAAGGCTGTAGTGCCTCTGTGATGTAATGATGTGGCTGTAGTGCCTCTGTGATCTAACATTTCTATGTCTTCAGGCTCAGAGCTCACAGCTGCAGCCATTGGCGGAAACGTACCTCAGGAGTAAAAAGTACCTTTAGTGACAGAAAGAAACAGTCGACTTTCAGCGGTTTCACATTTTGTCCCTGTTTGACCTGCGTTTAACTTTGCGCACGTCCATTTTTAAATGTTGTTATCTCTCGCTATCAGAGGCTAAAACCAGGCTTTTATCACAGCTTGTAATTTTAGCGACAAGAGGATCAGATAACCACACGACAGACAGAAGAAGAAAGAGGGAGAAAAAAAAAAGAAACACTGCTTGACAATGACACAGTCCTGCGCTAAAAGATTGCCATCCCACTCTGAAAGGAGGCCATTGTGATAACTCTCCCCGGAGCGCTGCGCTGGAAATAAAACCGGCATTACTATATTTAAAAAACGCATGACTCAAAAGCCCAGTGAATCAACCTGAAAAAAGGTCGCGGCGCCCGAGCGGAAAAAACTCAAGCGCCGCTACTTCAGAGGGGATTTGGTGTCATTTGGATTCTTCTAATCACCTGCAGCCTCTCTGAGGCTAATTTTAGTAGAAAGAAGGGATTTGTTCACATGATGTCACTCCGCTTTTGGAGCGTCCGTTGAAGATGAAGATGAATTTTACTGGTTGTGATCTGATAATGGTTGACAGATGACTCGCTTTCATTCTGACATTGATAAAAAAAGAAGAAGAAGAAGAAGAAGAAAAAAAAGAGGGCCTCATCCATGTGTCTGGATTGTTGGAATGAACGTAGAGAAATACAGATTCCTTAAAGTTTTATTCACACGGGAATTGTTTAAGTATTCTATGACTATTACTTGAGGACACCTCGTCATTTCTAACAAATGGAATTTGTGTCTTTTTGTTTGTGAGCAGGATTATGGGAAAAACGACAGTTTTTTCTACAGAACTACAACTTCGCCGACGTTTACGCTTTTTTCGCAGCATTTAAAATGAAAATAAGGTTTAAAAAAAAGAAAGAAAGAAAAGCCGTTTGGAGTAAAGACGTCACGATGTGGCTATCGCTGCTTTTAATTCCTTTGATGTTCCTTTGATGTTCATTTGGGAGTTGAGATGGGGAATCGGCGGGCTGAACGGAGACGCTGAAGTGGAAGGCGCAGGAGACTAGCCGGCTGCAGAGTATATGAGAGATACTCAGAGAGATTGTTGGAGTCGTCCGTAGATTTAGAGGCTGGCGGTAACTTAGACGTTAAAGGACGAATCCGCATACTTTTTTTCATTAAACCTTGTGTAGGCCTACTCCAACCTCCAGAAACTCCGCCTTCATAGATAACATTAGGTCCTGAAGTAATAATAAACCCCTAAAGAGGGCTTTAGCCCCAATTTCTGCAGGCGTCTTGACCCTCTAGTCCGAGTCAACCACCAGAAGCTGCCATATTTCAAGAAGAGGGCAAAGAAGAAACCAACCGACAAAAATAATTCCGCCCCCAAACCAAAATCTGGTGGGTGATCCTCGGTGGAGTTCTTGCTTTACAAATTGCATTTCAAACGACTGCAGCTCCTCAGGTGGTATCGGTACCGTGAGAAGAGGTCTTAAATCTTAGTTCATCCATCCAGGAGAAGCTTCCCCGGCCGGCTCCGCCCCCTTCCCATCCAATTTCCAGTTGTGTTGTGGTTGTGTTTTTATTTGAACGCTCCACAAATTCAGTCTCCGGAGAGGAGAGGAGAGGAAAGCCGTGGAAGTCTCGTTTCCCGCCCCTGTAAGAGGAAGGCAGAAGTGCTTAAAGCCCCTTTTGATGAATAATAGAGAATGTTCCACCGAGGTGGCGAGGAAAAGAGTTCCAGCGAGGCTCCGGAGGGAAAAAGCAGCTGATCTGGAGAATCTGAGGATGAGTTGGTGGAAGAAATTACAAAGTCAGTGTGTTTCGCTCCTGGGTGGTTTGGGGTGAATGTCAGGAGGGGTGGGGCACCAAGAGGAGGTGGGGAGGATGGAGTCTTTGGAGATGGCTTCAAAGAGCAGGTTTCATATTCCTCTAATCCCCCGTTTGAAAGGAACACGGAAGATCTCTGAAGAACAATTTGGATGTGTTGTCAATAATCACATCGTCAGTAAAGGCTTAAAGGTGTGTGTGTCACAGCAGCACCACCCACTCCTGGGGGGAGCAGGAGTGGGTGGAGGAGAAGAGACGAAGAATGTGGATCAGAAGTGATGAAGAGTGTGGATCAGTCGCGATGAAGAGTGTGGACCAGAAGCGATGAAGAGTGTGGAGCAGAAGAGATGAAGAGTGTGGAGCAGCAGAGATGAAGACTGTGGATCAGAAGCGATGAAGACTGTGGAGCAGAAGCGATGAAGAGTGTGGAGCAGAAGCGATGAAGAGTGTGGAGCAGAAGCGATGAAGAGTGTGGAGCAGAAGCGATGAAGACTGTGGATCAGAAGCGATGAAGAGTGTGGAGCAGAGGAGATGAAGACTGTGGATCAGAAGCGATGAAAAGTGTGGAGCAGAAGAGATGAAGAGTGTGGAGCAGAGGAGATGAAGACTGTGGATCAGAAGCGATGAAGACTGTGGATCAGAAGCGATGAAGAGTGTGGAGCAGAAGCGGTGAAGGAGTTTCAGCCCGAAGTGAAGCAAAAGATAATCAATACAGTTTCTTTCTTGTTAGCATGTTGCTAACGAAAGAACATTTTCCAGCCTCTGCAAGAAGCCGGACGGGTCGTACAGTTTAAGCCCGGCTTAAGGAGCGATCATCAACTATCGGCGCTGCATGTTGTGTCATTAGGAACCTTTTGAGGGGGATTACAACACTTCCCTTTCACATGCATCAACCACTACAAAGGTTGAAACAAAGACGACGCATTTCCCCACGTGTTGTAAAGGGAGCCTCTCCTGATCCGCTGACGTCCACTGACGAAGTTAATCTTCGCTAATCCCAGCAGCCAACGTCTCTTCAAGCTACGCACCCCCCCTCAGAAGATACTACGAGTCTTATCCAGAGAGAGAAATCATAATTGTTCCCCCCTATCATAGATTTCCCTGAGGGTGGGGGGGTTAGCGTTCACTCCTAAAGGATTCCTGCAACAACTTGATCTTCTGATCTTGACTCACTCAGATGAATCCTAGATTAACCCGAGAACCCGCTGAAGAAGCCGGAGCCGCCTCTCCTGGTTTAAGTTGATCAAAAAACATAAAAAAAATGTCTGCCCCTTTCACATCATGTGATCAAAGTTGGTCCTCGTCTTTCAGGGGGGGGCACTTTTTCAGGTCTCCTGCCCGGCCCTATGGTCGCTCTAGAGGGGGAAAAACACTTAACAAACACAGGATCTCTTTTAAAAAGCTCTGCCACATTGTCACATTGTCATGTTGATGGCCCAGGGGTCCCGGGATAAAGGGCCATTGAAGACGGGGACCTGAAAGCAGCCCCCCCCCCCTCCTCCACCCTGAATGAGAACAGTTCTTTCACCTCGGGCTGGGGAATGGGAGAGGTGAGGAGGAGATGGAGACAAAAGGGGGAGGGCGGTGGAGGTGGAGATTTCAGGAGAGAGAAGAGAGTGAGGATGTTAAGGAAAGGAGGGGAGGGGTCAAACCATGTCCCCCCCCCCTACACCAACCATCCCTGATTCATCGAACATCTCCATTACGTTACTTTAATTACCTTTAATATGAATCAGTGTAATAACATAGTAATAACCAGTGATGAAGTGTAATAACCAGTGATGAAGTGCAATAACCAGTGATGAAGTGTAATAACCAGTGATGAAGTGTAATAACCAGTGATCAAGTGTAATAACCAGTGATCAAGTGTAATAACCAGTGATGAAGTGTAATAACCAGTGATCAAGTGTAATAACCAGTGATGAAGTGTAATAAACAGTTCAGTGGTGGTTTCATTGTTCAGATCTTCTGGACATCAGTAGAACCTCCATTTGGCCTAAGCATGGAGAAGTTCATCCATCCATCCATCCATCCATCCATCCATCCAACCCGGGTCGGTTATTCCAGGCATCCATCTCCCTAGCAACACTTTCTAACAAATCCTTGGGGATCAAAGGTGTTTCCTGGTCGGATAAGTTCTATGATCCCTCCGGCAAGTTTTGGTCTTACTTCAAGAACCAGCAGATTCAAGCCACAAATACTTTTCTTACCGCCGGAACCACCGACCCAGAAATGGGCCAGAATGCGATGGCGATTATAAAAGCGACTGCGATTCATGATTTATTCGAAGACATTTCAACCCGGCAGAAATCAGAGCCGAACTTAGGAAAAGCGAAGCGCTCCGATTGGGGAACCCTCATAGAAGAACCCGACCTTGAAATATCCCCTTGAAATAAGCCCGATTTCATACCATTGCTGTGAGAAAGACCCCACTCTGCCACTTTCCCCCTATCGCCCTTCAAAACCCCCCTGACCCCGACAACCCCTGCTCAACCACCGACCAGATGTCGGCCCACCGACTGACCATTACTCAAGAACAGCCGTCCTGACCAGTCTCTCAATTCAAACTCAATAACCCTTAACGTCCTACGCCATATGCCCGATGTCTTCGCCCCTGACGCTTTGTTTGGGTCAGAGCTGGTCTTCGTCTCACATGTGTCAGCCGTGTCCCCTTCTCCTCTTAAGAGACGTAATTAAGTGTCAGAGGAGCTTCAGAGATGACCGCTCTGACAAAAGGCTCAGAGGGAGCTCGGCTGTCGCCACCACGTTTATGTGACAAGCGGTGGTCATCGCCCGGGATCGTCTTTCTCCAGAGGGCGGGACGAGAGGAGCGAGAGGGGGACAGGTGATTCTGACGGTCCAAACTGGGGTCAAGGGTCAGGTTTGAAGTATTGGCCCACGGAGAAAGCTGATCCGGCTAATCTCTTGTCTTTGACTTCATCCGAGACGAGCGGTGTCTTTTTGTCTTAATGCAGCGCCCACGGAGGCCCCGCCCCCACCAGAACTCAAACGGGCCGACGGTTAGGTATCACAGCAATTATCAGCTGAGATTAAAGACTGAGATTGAGCTCAGAGGGGCAGGTCGGTTGTTTGCTCCACTGAAAAGATAAGGCAAAGGTTCGACTGGAACATGAGAGGCACTGTGTGCCGGCGCTCATCGCGGACGCTGAAGTTAATGTCAGAACAGGGAGGGGGGGGCGGTAAAGAACTTGACTCAATAACCCTTCAATGTCCTGCTCACCTGTTTGGTTGAGCATATATTGTGTTGAGAAATGTGACAGAAGCCGTTTATATTCGTCTTTCCTGAGGATCAGCTGCTCCTGGCTGCAGGAACAAATTCAAGGATAAGTAAATAAGATAATATTAAATTTTCATAGTAACTTTTTTATTTCCTTTGACATCTAAGATAACAAATGAACGAATAAACCAAAGAAACAAACTATACAAAGGAATAAATAAGTCTTCATTTACGAGTTTGTCGAGGAGAAGGAAAGGGAACAAGAATTTCGTCCTGAGTGTCGTATCATTTGGTCGGGGGGGGGGGATTTACTCCCCTACTCACGGCGGCCGGTGTGCGACTCCCAGCCTGGGAAAGGGAGCACTCCTGAGAAACTACAAACAGGAAGAAAGACACATCCATCACAAACACGCACCCCCCTCCTTCCACTCGCCGCCACGCCAACAAGCACACACAGTTCACAATCCACTCTCCTCGCTGGGCGCTGTAACAATGGACGTTTCCTGAGGACTTGGGTCACGCTGACGTTCCGTGTGTGAAAGCTGGAGCGCCGGCGAATGGGCAGGAGCCAAGGTCTTACTCAACATCCACTCGAAGGGGTTGTGACTTCAGACGGCCGCTGCTTTTCATATTCATACGCCTTCCTCGCTCATCATCGGAGCATGACGCAAAACATTTTCGCAAGGAGGGGGGGGGGGGGGGGGGGGGGGGGGGAAGGTGCTTAAAGCTGCCTCGGATTACAGCAGGCTTTAATCAAGGCGGTAGCAGCGATTTCTATCTGCTCGCCGACCGGAACCGCTTCACCTCTCAGTGAGAGACTCCCCTGGCGGACTTTGAGTCCGACGGCAGAGGGGGAGGTAGATTTTCAGCCCGAGAGGAAGGCGTATGACTCCCTCTTTTAGAATGTTACCTTACAAGCAGCAGCAAGCGGACGAGGGGAAGGTTCTGGTTCTGTGAGGTTGGAGCGTCTCCTTGTGCGGGGGGGGGGGGGGGGGGGGGGGTCTCGTCTCATCTACATGGGCCTCGAATGAAAACAGCTCAGTCACTCTGACGCAGAACTGACGGCCGTGATGTTCAGCATGAATAGTTTTGACACCTCGTGTCGATCCAACCCGCACTCTGTGATTCTGTGATTCTGTGATTCTGTGATTCTGCGATTCTGTGATTCTGGAGGGGGTTACAGGAGTTCAGGGTCGATGTTTGTAACCTCCGACCCGTGAGGAAAGACCACTAAGGGACCATCTTGCCGTCGGTGGAGGTTTTATTCTCGCGCTCAAAGCCCGTTAATGTCATGTCAACTGTTTGGTTGAGCACATTTTGAGTCTTTATCTCTTATTGAAACATGCGACGGAACCTGAACCTGTTTAGAATACGACCCAGTGTTAGCATGTATATGCTACAGAGTAAGGGGCCAAGGATGGAGCCCTGGGGGACACCTCAGGTCAAATGGTCCTCAGGTGTGAAGACTTACTTAAAATAATTATGTAGCTTCATAAAACCAAAAAAGAGAGGTTTCTTAAAACACGCAGTAACAAAAATTGATTTTCCATGAAATACAAAATTTCCTCATGGAATAACTTTATAACATTTATAACTCATTTATAACAATTTGTCATTTTATGCTGAATTTCGCGTTTCTACGCTATTAAATAAATAAAAGCCTCAAAGAAATAAAATATGCAAAGAAAAATGTTTCTATTCCCAGAGACTTCATTAATTCATTAAATATTACATTCTTAGAAATTTACATATTCATCAGATACTCAAAGTCACTATTCCACATTTATAACTTTATCTCAGCTCAGACTCACACTTTCGGCTACATCCACATGTTTTTTTTCGGCCTGCAGAGAAGCCACACAAACACCAGGAGAACGTGAAGGAATTCAAACCCACAACCTTCTTCTTTCTTCTTTCCCCCCTGAGGCTAACCAGCAGACAAATACAGACGTCTGCTAAAAACAACGACTAATTACTCTCAACCGTGTGATATTGACTTCTTAATTTGAAAAAGGAATTATAAAAGAATTGTAAGGATTTATAAAAACACATTAGAATCTAGTAGAAAATGAAAAGCCATTACATTATGACCAGCTAGAAGTGGCCGAAATCTGTTTTCTTCAGCGTACAAGGATTCTTCACTCCTTACAGTTTTTATATTTACACAGAAAAAACAAACTCTTAAACTTTCAGGCATCAGATGCTAGAAGCCCGTCTGGCTTCTGACCGGGTCATGGGTTAAAAGGGACCGACCCCTCGCAGGAGCAGCATGTGTTTGTTGGCGATTTAAATTTACAGCATCAATAAAGATTCCCATCAGGGGTTAAATGTGACCGTAAAGCGCCTCCAGCCCCCCCCCCCGCCCCTCCCTCAACCCCGCGGCCCCTCCCATCTCGACCCTCAGCCTCCGTCGAGTTTGGTGACTGATGTCCTGATTAGACGGCGAGGGTGATTGATCCATCATATCCATCACTGGGCTTGTCTGAGGCACAGTATGGCGTCATCCCTCCGACCCTTTGTGCAGAATTCCAACCTTTGTAGCGCACACGTGTGGTGTGTGTGTGTGTGTGTGTGTGTGTATGTGTGCGCACACATCTGTGTGCCCCGCCCCCAGTGGGTGAAGCACTCTCCACTGCCATGCGAGGGTGTGACCAATCTAATTTGGTCATCATCCTCGGCGGTGATCTAATTCCTTTTGCATATGTGTTTAAGCGTTCGGGGACGCCATATGCTCATTGTGCCGGCGCGGGTCCAGTCGGGGGTGGGTGGAGGTTTTTGTTCTTCAGGTGTCAAACGCAGTCTAAGATGTCACCAGGCTTAAATAGACTCTCCCTCTGTCCGCGCTTCCCCTCTCATCCATCTCACTGACACTGGCCGAAACAGTAGCCTCCCCTAGCGCTCGGGCTAACAGTAGGAGGCCAGGCCTGTTATGTATGGAGGCCTTGTCCCCCCCCTCCACCAAAGGAAACCCCTTCATACGCGGGTTAACTTGTTGAGGACACCCCGCCGCTCGGTGGGCTGACCTCTTTGTGGTTCTGGATTGAGCCGGCAGGTCGTAAACCCATTTGTCTCCTGGATATTTTGATCCCCGACCCCTCACCTTTTTCCACCGCTGAAAAATGATACCAATAATCCGTCAAATCCATCCTGAATGCTGCTGAAAGAGAAGTTCAGCCACCGAACGAGAAAAAAAAAAAACACCCCGCAGATTCGCTCACCTCCCATGTCGGTGGAAAGTTTTTCTCCGTCCGTGAAAAGTTGCGGGAGCTTCTCTGCAAAACGGCCTTCTCCTAAAAGTGTGAAGAACATCGTGACGTCATGTTTCTTGTTTGGAGGAAGCCCTAAAACCCCAAGCATTGGTGTCCCATCGTGTGAAGAAGGGTCTTTACCTCTCATCTGACCCGGGAACACCTCAGGATGAGCTGGAGAGTGTTGCCGAAGACAAGGACAGCTTGAAACTCCTTCCCAGCCTGCTGCTAACTCCGGATTAGCATAAGAAAAATGAATGAACTTTGCGTTAAGTCACAAGTCTTAAGTCTTTCAACCACGACTCTTTACTCTTTTAATCAACAATGTGAGCATCCATGTGTGGATTATTTGTTTTTACAGTGTACAAGTAGAAACTATTAAACTGTCGTTTACAGTGAAATATCAGAAAGTCTGTATTCTGTTAGCCACCACATGTTTTTAGCCGGATCTGCTTCCCATTACTTGTCCTCACAGTTTTGTCAGGAACAGATTAGGAATTTTATGTCCTGACATCCTCATGGCTGAGCTGATGCTAACGTCAAGCTCTGATCTCAAAACCCAGTCGGGCCCAAAACCCATTCGGGCCCAAAACCCAGTCTGTCCTTCACTTTTTGACGATAGCAGCTGAAGAACGCTCACATATCAATGCTATCCCCGAAAAGTCGGGGTTATTATAATAATAATAATAATAATAATAATAATAATACATTTAACTTATAACACACTTTACCTTTGGATCAAATCTCAAAGTGCTACAAAGTAAAAGCAGATAAAAGCATCAATAAAAAAATGAAATAATAACTATATAAAAACATGACCAAAAAGCAGCAATGTTAATTAAAGTTATAGATTCTGCTAAAAAGGAAAGTTTTAAGTCCTTTTTTAAATGTGTCAGTCGTCTGTGGAGCCCTCAGATGGTCAGGGAGGGCATTCCGAACATAACTCAAACAATATTTCACAGATCATTTTCAAATTGTTTACCTTAATAGACCGTAGGCTGAGGAACGACTGGGATGATTCCGGGAAAGTTCGGTTATATAGTTGTTATACTAGTTGGAGTTTATCTCTGATGAAGTTTTTGGGCCATAATTTCTCTGATTCATCCCAAATTATGTGCGTAGGAATGGAACTGCAGAGATAATTCTTATATATTATGTTTTAACTCACTTTGGGTCGCCTTCTTTGCAAAAAAAAACCCCTCATTACTTCGCATTGAATTCTAGGAGTTCGATCAGGGGGGCTCTGATCATACAACGCAGGGGATCGGGAGCCTTTTGCCAGGATAAACCCTCGCTGTCGGGGACGACAGCATACGTCTATTTATGTACTTAGTAGAGCCTGGTGTGTCATTGTTGTCCATCATTGATTGATTATTTTATTAGTTCTACGGTGATTGATTGGAAAAGGTCCGGGGGGGCCACCATTAGCATCACACTCATAAATGTTTAATCAGCCCGTGTGCCTGTGGCTGACTGAGGCACGTGTGCTAAAATGCTAATATCAGCAGCGCTGTCTGCTAGCAAAGGCAGCGCTGACACGTTGAACAGGTGTTTACCATATTCATGCTAACTAGCATGTGCTAATTGGCTGTGAATGGTAAGTACAGCCACTGTTGGAAGCAGGGTTTGTTGGGATCAGAACAAGAGTTTGGACCCAGGTGCAGACAACGCAGGAGCGAGCAAATGCAAAGGAAACAACCAGGAGTGACATATTTTCAAAATAAAACAGGAAGCGGTGAAACTCATAACATAGAACCGTGACGATAAACCTTTCAAGGCAAAACTGATACAGAATAAAACAAAGAATAACTGGAAGAAGACACGGTCCTGTCAGGCATGTTTGCTTTATTAGCAAACATGCGTGGGCTCAGAACTCCCGGTTCTGATCCCAGGTCGGGTCCGGAAGTGCATCTGATCTAAAATCTATGCCAAATCACAAAACTGATTTAAAACCGGATCCATGGGGGTAAGTCACTGCTGCGGTAAGCTAGCAGGCTTCCAGTGACTGTGGAGTTTAAGGTGTCCACATAGACATTAGTACGAGGAATAACTGGATTGATTTTGGGACAGGTGAGTTTAATATTTCCAACACTATTACCCACTAGGGGGAGCTTCTTTTTATTCCTTTTCTACAAAAACACAGTTTTTTCAGTCATAAATGGCTAATTGTTGGTCCGTTTAGTCCAAACTTTGGTAAATATGAATGGATTCGTCTTTTAAAGTTCATATTTCAAGGACTGGTGAGGATTTTCTTTAATCAGGAGGGTAACTTCTAGAACACGGGGGTCGACGTCATAGGCCGAGTTTTCATAGGTGATAGCGGCGCTACGTTAGCGATGCGTGAGTTTGCGACACGTAAGCCTTAATAAAACCGTCACTGAAGAATAACGGCGAGCTCAGATGAAAGACGCCATCCGTTGTCTCCACTAATGCGAGCCGTTCCACGGTTTTTGTTTTTGTTTCCGCTCCAAAAAAAAAAAAGAAAGAAGAAGAAGGAAGTCATCTTCAATTTCAAGCTATTTCAAAATCCGAACATCTGTACTGTCAATGTCAATGAAAATGTTTTCCATGCAACCGGCAGACAAAGTCGGATTCCCCCGGAGGAAAATGATGCGAACCATGTGTCAGATTCTGATGTTGTTTCTTCTTCCAGGCTTCTTTACATCTAAGAGGAACCTGACGGCGAAGCAGCGATGCGTCGGTGGACGACAGATCGGGGGTAGGATAAAGAGACGGAGGAGAGGGCGTAGAAAATGATGAAGTCGGTCGAATAATGTCTGCGGCGTTGTGTGTTTGTTTTATCCAGCAGGCAGTGCCAGATGGGTGGGGTGTCTGTAGAAAAGAAAAAGAAAAAGGAGAGACAATACAAACGAGAAGCCGTGGGACAATCACAGGAAGGCGAGTGAAAATGATTTTGACAGTGTGGCAGAGACCGCACACATCACCCCAGCTCATCTGGTCCCAGCAGGTTAGGGGGAAAAAAACCTGAGGACGGATTCGCTGTAACGGTAAGTTTGGAAGGCAGGGCTGGAGAGAAAGGCTGGGTAATGAGTTCCATAAGAGAGAGAGGTGCAGGAGGACAGGGAGAAACGGAGAAAAGGAGCTTTGAGAACTGTCAGCACCGAGGTGGAGGAGGCGGATTTAAAGGCTCCGAGAACTCTCTTTAAAGGTGCAGTGTGTCCGATATAAGGGAATGTCTTTGAATAGATGGAATCGAGTTTTCATAACGATGTTTTTCTTTTATTTTAAAGTGTTTAATCAGCTGAAAATATAATGTTAGTTTGGAAAAAGCCTTTTTTTTAGCTCCACATATCTTTTACATGGACGACACCGAAGAGAAAGCTGGTTCTAGAGAGGGAGGTTCGTGTTTTAAAGTCGTTGCTGGATAAGTATTTGTGTGTTTTGCCAAAGGATCATATTATTTAGCAGAATAATAAGCAACGGAAATCTCTGGACGAAACTTTACAATCACAGGAAATATGGAAACCCGACTTGGGAGGCCGTTAAGAGGTAAATGGTGAAGTCGGCCCAATCCAAGAATCCAGCGTTCTACACTGGAGCGGACCGACGGCCACATTTCCAACACCCTCGTTAGAGAGACAGAGAAACTCCGGGAGGCTTTATAGCCCCCACCCCCCCTTGAATTCTCGTCCGGTTCCGGATCTGGTTCATTTCCAGTGGGTCAATGTCCGATACCTGGCAAGAGGCGCCCAGAAGATTTGAAGCATATTGGTAAATTACCTACTGACATGGAAAAAAAAGTGCCCCATCCTTCAATGGTTAAGAAAAAGTTATTACGAAACTACATCGTGAGTTCATGATATAACTTTTCCAAAACTTTATAATCTCTAGGATATGCCAAAACCTACTTCTGGGTAAAGTTTTGTGCAAATCTCTTCATTAGTTTTATTACAAACAAACAAACAAACCAAGGTTTAAAAACTTTCTGACAGAGGAATTTAGTTGCAGTCTGCAACTTTACGTACCGGCCCTTTAAGAGAACCTGGTCATCATCAAAGTGAATGAAGACGCTTCTCTAAGTTTCCTCCTCATGCCTTTAGATGGTCCGATCTCCGTTTGATCCGAATTATCATATCAGTGGCGACGCAGCCCAAGCATTTTCATCTCCAGAGCTCGTCCCTGCAGCAGGAGACAGATCAGCGGGCCTGATACCGGCAGACCCAGAGGGGCTTCAAACTCCAGGACTTGAAAGACAACCCATTCTTTCATCCACACAATGGAATCTGGATGGACCCCCGCCCTGATTCACATTCAGCACGGCGCTGACTGCTTCTATCAAACCCTCTGGTGAAACGCTCGCTCCCTCTCCAGGGCGCTACTAAACCTAGCTGCCCTGCTAAACCCCCGCGGCCATCACCCCGGCCCGGCCCGGCCCGGCCCGGTCTCGTAAAGACCGTCTATCTGAACATCTGCAGAGAGGTTCCTCTGGAGGATTGTCAGCAGGAGATGGTGATGTCAGGGACAGTAAATGAATTTTGGGCTTTTGTCAAACATCAAAGTTGACCTGAACTCTTTCCTTTTTTTTTAAAAAAGTTTTATTTTTTATTTAAAGGTCTTGAGGGACGAGCGACGGGAAGAGTCACTCTGAGCGGATGAAGAAATGAATCCTCTCTTTAACGGATGGATCCAGCAGATCTCGACCTCCGGGGGCCACGTTTTCTTTTATTATCTTGTTCTCGCGAACTTCCTCTAATTGGAACCATAAATTATAAATTCACTTCAAAATGCTTCCAATGAGCAATTTTTTTTTTTTAATTTGCAGATGTTGGGAAAAAAAGGGGGGCAGGGAATCTGTAATAACATTCGTACATGTGGCTTAAGCTGCTACGCAAAGGAATTAAAGGACCAGTGCCGGCATTTATTCATGAGGTCGAATAATCGACTTATCTGTTTTTTTTACGCAATTATACAAACGCTGTGAAAAAGTAATGGACCCCTTCATGTTTTTTTTTTTTTCCCGTTTTTGTGTTCAAAAGTCTGAATCTGACCAGGAAGGGGGGGAGATCTTGACCAAGAAGGGGGTTCAGTCATCGTTATCTACGTGCTATCGTTGCACGTACACGGCGAATACGGGAGGATTTGGCGGGAAAAAGAATTCCGAGCGGAGTAATGACGACAAAACAGAAAACTACCTTTTCCTTTTCAGGCCCTGAAAACGTTGTTGTTGTGGAAACGAATCTTTCAAAGAAGCTAGTAGCGGTTAGCATCCAATCCAATGAAATAAACTTTTGTGAGACATCGCAAAGTCCAGGAATTTCCTTCGCCCTTTAAGAAGAAGACGCGATCAGCCGCCGCGAAACCATGAAGATAAATCATTTGTTTTTTTAGGAACGTTACGTCTGACCTGGAATGATTCGCCGCCGTTTAGTTGAAATAGAACAAAAAAAAAAGGGTGTTGTGCATAAATGGTTGATGTCAACGTTAAAGAGCGCCGACCGAAACAAACGTTTGATTCGTGGCTTTTGTCGTACGAAAGCGAGGCTCGACTCCACCGCGAAGGCTAAAGAAGACTAGCCGATGAGACAGGGAGAGAGGCGGCGGCTAACGCTAGCTCGGCTCGTTACTCCGATGCTGCGTCTGCGCGTTTTTAGGTCCGGATTCCCTCCCGATGTTTTTACTGACAGCAGCACGATCCACTGAGGTCCTCCTCCATCCGAACCAAACAGAACCTGTGATTAAAAGCAGCTCCGCGTCAGAAATCAGCTCCCAGCTAAAGCTGCCGCCAACGTTAGCGCAGTCACGGCTGAGCGATGACATCCAAACCGCCGCTGTCACATTTCGGTCCTCTCTGAGACGACCGGGTCTTTGATCAAACCTCCAGTGAAATGAAGTCCAGGCCCGGGAGATCTGATTGGGAACCGGTGACTAATCAATTCTGGATCCTCGGAGCTCATCTGTTTCGCACACTTTCCACTCCGTTCCGTTCTCAGACGTTCCCCTGACACATTTGGAAACCCCTCGGCGGGGCGAGGGTCCCTGAACCCAGGGCTCGGCTTTGGAATTTGATTAGTCAGCGCTTCTCACATCAACCCCCCCCCCACACCCGCCCCAACCTGCTTTGACTGACAGCTGCATTGAGCGGGCTGAGTGGCGTGACACCGGCTCTGTAAGTGTGAGAGTCGTATTTGGGCCCGCCCACTGGCCTTATGTCACCTTATGTCACCCAGTGGGTTGACTATGACACCTCCTGGGCGACCTTTTAGCGCTGTCACACATACGAGCTCATCGATGCAAATCAGTAGACTCGACTGTTCTGTGTAAACGCTACGGGTTCTGGCTGACTCTGGTTCCGTATTGAGGCCCGGTTAAGTTCACATCACCAGGATCGGATCAGATTTGGGTTTTTTTTTACGGTTATTAATATTTAGTTTTGTGATAAATATGTTTGGATTTAACACTAAATGTTAAATTCTTATTAAACAGTTTAATTAATATTCGATTTTTTTTATAATTTTCTTTAATATTTAAATGAAAGAGCCGGATTTAAAATTTAGGCTTTACGTTTAAACTTGAAAACGCAGAAGGAACATGTAGTTGGAATGTTTAACTTCTTGTTTTTTAGATTTATAGTTTAGCTTTAGCATCTAACATTTAAACCGAATTGAATATTAAGGTTAATAATATGACATTTATATTTAACATTTATATTTGAATCAATTTTTATTTTGTATTATTTGGCATTTAAGACTCAGACTTTAGATGAACTATTCATGAACAAAATTTAGGTCTGAAACTTCAAGTTGTAGATTTTAGCATTTAGCATTTATAACTAGATTGAATATTAAGGTTTATTATTTAACATTTAATGTTTAGATGGAACATGTAAGCGTAATAATTAACTTCTAGTTTTAAATGTTTAATTAAGCTTGAGCATCTAACATTTATAACTACATTGAACGTCAAGGATTAATATTTAACATTTATATTTTTTTGTATTATTTGGCATTTAAATTTAGAATTAAGATGTAAACTTAGGTTTGATCTAAAACCCTGAGTTTTAAATGTGAAATTCACATTTAGATAAAACAATAGGGTTGAAGTTGGACATAAAATATTTAATATTTACATTCAGATTGAATAAATTTGACCATTTAGCATTTAGGGATCAAACGTAACGAGACCCCCCCCCGAACAAATCTGCATATTTTCTCCTTCCCCTCTCTTGGCAGAGTTATCTAATCAGCAGGGCGAGTCCCTCGGCTGGCTGAATGGCGGGCGGCGCTACAGTAAATACGCTCCCACCATCTGGACTGCGTGTGATGGCGCGTCGCCGCGACCCGAGGAAGCCCCCTTCTAGGTGGCGATGGTCGCTCCGGTCACGGAGCAGCTGCCGCCGTCGCTCATTCCCCTTCTGCATCAAGGCATCAAGAAGTTACTTCCAACAGAGATGAAAAGTAATTCTTCGACCATCTTCGCTGTCTCCAATGATTCCTCTTCCTCCTGTTTCTGTTTTGCTCTCTGCGTGAATCCGACCCCCCCGGCCCACCACACCCACGTAGCCCTATCCCACCCTGTTGCCTTCTCCAGCATGTGGCCTCCTGTTGACCCTTCGGTCACTTTCATGTCCCGGGTTGGCGTCTCAGCCTCTGGAAGAATGTCCACCAGCCAGCTCTACCAAAACCTCCAGCTGATCAGGACCCATCAGCTCCCCCCACGGCCCCGCCCCCGCTAACACACGCCACAGGTGTTCAACTATGACTGTCTCCTTCAGTAACTCCTCGACAGGATCCACCAATAATATATATATATATATATATATATATATATATATATATATATATATATATATATATATGTGTGTATATATATATATATACACACATTTTAGCACTTTGAGATTTTATTTGATTGTGCATTATAAATTAAATTTATTATTATGATTATTATTATTATTGTTTATACATATAAATATATTTAGATTTAAGATTTAAAAATAAATAATTAGATCCAATATTTAATTTTTTTTCCTTTAATATTTACATTTAGCATGTCAATTTAATATTTAGATGTAAAAGTCAGGTTTAACATTCAGGTTTATTATTTAATCTTTAGATTTATAAGTAGGGTTTAATATTGATTTTTTTTTTTTGCAGCATGCCATAAAGCAGCTTGCGGCGACTTCATGGGTCGACTTCAACTCCGGCTGAAGACGATGAGCAGAGGAGAGGAAGGCTCCTCAAAAGGAGTAAAATAACTTCCACGTCATGGTGGAAAATAGGCCGACGCCCTTCCTGGGCGAAAAAATGGCAAATAATTTCACGGCTCACGGCGCCCTCTCTCATTTTCCCGCCCGGCACATTTGTTGCCTTCGGGACGGTAAATCCACGACGACTGGATGATGTTTGAATTCGCTCCGGTTTCAGCTGCGTCACGCCGGTTCTCCTCCTCCTCATCAGGAGCGAAGAAGGAGAAACCATTTATATGCAGAAAGAACCCAAAATCAAATCTAATCCGTCGCTGCTGAAATCATTATTTTGGTGGAAAAGGGGTATGAGTCCTCTGCAGTAAGGCAGAACCATATGGGCCCCCCCCAAACCGGAACCATCGTTTGTTGCCTGATAATATTTTAAGCACCTTGCACTAATGACCCGCCGGAGAATCTGGACTTTGCATCGTCTGTCTGTTTGTTTCAAGTCGCCGATTGTGTCTGGCGGCTGATTGGTGACCACCAAGAGGGAGGGGTCACCCGAGACCAGACTCTGATCCCAGCAGGGTCTCCCCTTCAGGTGTCACCACCATCTGCCGCTGTCAATCACAGGCTCGCAGGGAATGTGTGTGAACGGTGTCTCTGGTGATCTTTCCTGAGAGCAGCTCTAAATATACCGGCTGACATGTTCCGCCACAGCGGGGGGGGGGGGTGGGGGGGTGGGGGGGTGAACTGGGATTTTGGGTCCTGAGGATTGATGGCAGATCCAGCACCACGGTGAAAGTACATAATCCCTCCACCAGCTGGCTCGGCCCACACTGCATGTTTCTTCCTCACCGGGCCGTCAGCAGAGAGAGAAAGCAGCGTTTCATGGAGTGCGAGTGTGATCGGAACCCAAACGGCTTCACGCACCTCTTTGTGGTCCAACACGGATGGACTCTGTTTCACCCGCAGGGAGAGTGAGAGTGGAACGATTAGAGGGATGCGCTCAGGACCAGCTGAGGTTCTGATGTATGAGCCTCTTGTCTCCAACCAGGCTGAACAATCTGCTGACTTTCTACTAATCGGATGTGTGACGTTTACATAGTTCAGGGAAATTCAAACTATATCCTCTCTATCGGAATATTGGGAGGAAACCCTGGAGTAGACCCCAGACTCACTGCAAGGACTGAATATAGATTATCAGATCTGGGAACGCCTCAGGGTCTCACAGCATGAGCTGGAGAGAGTTGCTGGAGAGAGGGACGTCTGGAAAACCCTTCTTAGCCACCGTGACCCAACCACTGGATGGATGGATGGATGGATGGATGGATGGATGGATGGATGGATGGATGGATGGATGGATGGTGGGATGAATAGATGGATGGATGGATGGATGGATGGATGGTGGGATGGATGAATGGTCGGATGGATGATGGGATGAATAGATGGATGGATGGATGGATGGATGAATGGTCGGATGGATGGTGGGATGAATAGATGGATGGATGGATGGATGGATGGATGGATGGAGGGATGGATGGTGGGATGAATAGATGAATGGATGGATGGATGGATGGATGAATGGTCGGATGGATGATGGGATGAATAGATGGATGGATGGATGGATGGATGGATGAATGGTCGGATGGATGGTGGGATGAATAGATGGATGGATGGATGGATGGATGGATGAATGGATGGATGGGTGGATGGATGGATGATCTAAAGGTGGATGGATGGATGGATGTATAGATGGATGGATGTATAGATGGATGGATGTATAGATGGATGGATGTATAGATGGATGGATGTATAGATGGATGGATGTATAGATGGATGGATGATGTAAAGGTGGATGGATGGATGTATAGATGGATGGATGAATAGATGGATGGATGGATGGATGGATGGATGAATGGTCGGATGGATGGTGGGATGAATAGATGGACGGATGGATGGATGGATGGAGGGATGGATGGTGGGATGAATAGATGGATGGATGGATGGATGGATGGATGAATGGTCGGATGGATGGTGGGATGAATAGATGGATGGATGGATGGATGTATAGATGGATGTATAGATGGATGGATGTATAAATGGATGGATGGATGATGTAAAGGTGGATGGATGGATGTATAGATGGATGGATGTATAGATGGATGGATGGTGGGATGAATAGATGGATGGATGGATGGATGGATGGATGGATGGATGAATGGATGGATGGGTTATAGGGTTACTCGGCGGATCCATCACTGCCGACGGTGTTGGATCTTCAGCTTCAGACAGAACTCCAGGCGTCTGATGCCGCAGTGTTTGGGTTTGACTCCCGGCGTCCGTCCGTACACAGGTGGCTGATGGGAAACGACGGAGCGCCCGGTAGAAAGTTTGAGTCCGGCTCTGAAGCTGGAAGCGCCGCTGCGCAGACTTTAACTCCCTAACTGGTCTAAAGTCGGATCATTGATTTCTTCGCCGTTGCCGAATAGTTTTCCTGCAAGATCATCAAATCTCTGACTTTGGGCTGAAGTCAAACTAAAGAGGGCGGCGAGAGAAACAAAGTGAGACAAAGAAGTCAAAGATTAAAGAGAGAGAGGGTGGAGGGTGGAGGGTGGAGGGTGGAGGGTGGAGGGTGGAGGGTGGAGGGTGGAGATAAAAAAAGATAGAGGCAAAGATGCTGAGAGAACTAGAGTCTGCAGCGTTTCCACTCCTCCAACTATAATTTTTGTGTTAAAGGTGAACTTTTGTTGCCGTTTTGCTTTTCGTTGCCGTGGCAACAGAGAAGAATCTTCTGAAGACGCCAACAACAGAGTCGCCATGTAAACCGGCAACATGCTATTCTTGTACCACCTGTGATAAACCCACATCCATCCATCCATCTATTCATCCCACCATCCATCCATCATCCATCATCCATCCATTTTGATTAAAATCATCGGGGCTTCGGAGACGCAGATGTTTAGTCTGTTAACGACCGATAAAAACTGTAGAACCAGAACGAGAGTGGTCCGAGCACCGACCCCTGGGGTACCCCAGAGGTCACATTCACAGAAGGTGATCATGAGATCTAAAGAGATCCATCTTGTAAATAATAATAAACCGTATTTGTCATATTTGTGCTGAAGACAATTGTTGTCATGATGTTGTTGGAAGTTTTTTTTATCCGAAAAGTTTTTCCGGTTTTCAGGAAAAAGGAAAAAAACCTGCTTGGAAGGGAAAAAATGAAAAAGCATGGCGTCCCTGTGGGATTCGTTTGTAGGCGAGGAAGCTGAAGATGGGAAAATGAGTCCAGGTGACTGATGATGCAAAGGGGGAGGGATTTGTGGGCAAAGGAGGGCGAGTGGAGGAGGAAGAGGCGCGATCGATAAACGGGGGGGGGGGGGATCAATCTGCTGTCCGAGGAGGAAGACTGATCAGGATGAAGGCAGCATTCATCACGAGGAAGCACACACACGCGGCCAGAGGAAGACGCCCAGTTAACAACCTTCATCCCTCCCGGAGCATCATCTGCCTCATCAGCAGCCGCTTCCACCGACAGAATCCTGTTTTCACGACCCGCGAACGACCTCGGAATCAATTAAGCCGAGATGTTTACTAGATAAACAAAAATCCCCCCCCCCCCCCCCCCCCCCGCTCTGGGTGCATTGGTATGTCCCATCCCTGCGGCGCGCCTTCAAACGGACGCTGTCCACTGTCACAACGCAGGGGGGTCCTGAGATAACATTCAGCCCCTCCTGGGTCGGGGTCCAATCATGGGCTCCTCTTTCAGAGTGGGTGGTCTTGTTTTCTGCTGACCACCAACAAAGGAAGAACCTTTAACACTTACATTTAAAACACGAGGCTCCATTAAAACTCAGATTGTGCTTTTAGTTTTCCTCAGGACGGGGAAGACGTACTTTTGGGTCCAAAGGAGGACCAGAACTTCTCTTTATTGGACCCATTAATAACACAATTTATTTATAATGCACTTTTCAAATGCTACGTCCTTAGCAATGCGTGCTACAGTAACTCCTCCGCAGGGGGCGGGCCTTCACTCTCCACGCGGTCTCTGATTCATCGGCCGTCCCCCCCTCAGACCGCGTTGGTAGGTTCTACCCGCAAACAGGAGCTCTTCGGTTCTGGAGGTGTTCTGACCCACTTGACTAGCACATCGCAAACGAACTCCAGTCAAACTTCGTAGAGATCCAGGAACATTCGTCGGAATTCAAATTTCAGTTTCGGTTTTACGATAAAAGTGGATTTTCACAACAAGACGCTGAAAACTTCAATCACACATTTACCTCTGACTCATAAATCCAAATATTCTCATTATGTGGAATTATTTGTCTTTACTGATCAGTCAAGACTTCCGTAAACATCTGAACGCCGTATCCCCCCCCCCCCCTCTACCTCACCTTCCAGGAGCCGTTAACCTCGTTTGGCCGCTCGCCACTTCCCCTTCACTTCCCAGTTCATCGGCGTCTGAGGGCATTTCCTCGCCGTCGGCTAATTATAGCGGCGTAGGCCTCCTCCTTCCACTTCCTGATCCTGCGTTGGCTCGTCGGGACGAAGCCCCCCCCCCCCCCCCCCCCCCCCCCCCCCGGCTTTAGTGATAATTGAGCAGCTCTCAGCCAAGAGTTTAATGACTCATTTTCAAATTCCACACTTAAGAAAATTACTGACTCGGAAATCGTCTGGGTTTTTAGTTTTTTTGTGTGTTTTTTTCAGCTGAGATGAGAAGGACTCAGAGTTTCTCCACGTTTCATCATTCAGGCTCCGAAAAAAAGGTTTAACACTACTATTTTTTTATTTTATATTTTTTTTACAGTGCAGATACGTTAAGAGAAAATTCTGGGAAACATATCAGCGACCCCTGAGCTGACCCCCCGCTGCGGGTGATGTAAGTGTTTTCTGCTCGTTGGCACCGTTTGAAATGTTTATCCAGCGCCGATACTATAAAAAGACGCCGGTTGAATGTTTGGAAGGCAAAGTGCAGTATCTGCGCGTGGAAGCTTCTGATCTCCAAGCTGCTGCAGCGGCGCTGAGCGGGGCGTGAAGGTCTCACGCCGATGAGTCATGGTTTCTTAAACGAGACCACCTCAGGGGCGAAGTTTATTTCTAATGAGGGGAGATTTGTTTCCTGTCGCTCCAGCAGCAGCAGAGGGAAGAGGAAAAAGAAAAACAACAACTTGTTGAGTTCCTCCATCCACCGAAGATCCACAACTCTGAAATGAGGCTGATCACTCTGTGAGGGTTTCAGCAGCTCTTCCTGTTTTTAACCGTACGCCAAAGAGCGCCACACCTGTCGCCTAGCAACACCGACAGCTGACGTCCACAATTAGTCACCGAGACAGTAAAAGACAGTAATAGATAGAAATGTCTCTGAATGTCTCTGCCTGATGGTCAATATCAAACACCTGTGTGAAACAGGTCCTGTTCTCACTGTGAAACAGGTCCTGGTTAATACAGTGAACAGGACTGTTCACTGTT
>JBBDHG010000542.1:0-47500 GCA_037951165.1 Lophius americanus
TAGCATTTAAAGTGATGTTTATAGTGTTTATAGTCATGTTTTCCGAACGAAATGCATCTCCTGCTCGCGCAGCTTTTGTGACGAATGAATTCCAACACAATTTAATACGACATTTGGAAGTGGCCCATCTCAGAATTAGAAAACTTGAGATTCCATGTGTTTGGTTCTGTTCAAAACTGCCATGAAAGAGTCAAATCTGAGTAAAAACATCGACCTGGTCTTTGCCACCATAAGACTTCTGCAGGGAGAAAACCCCTAAAGGTCCTTCAGTGTGTTGAAGACACTGGAAGCAGAGACAGCGGCACATATGATCAGTGAACTTGTTGTCCTGCTGCTGATTGGGAGCCTAAAATAGTTGAAGTCACACCCACTATCTCTGTGGAAAGAGTTTTCCATCTTGCCAGCAGTGACAAAGCCAAGGATACCGAAAGGGACACATAAACAAAACACTAGGACTTTAGTTACCGCATAAAGTGCTCCACACACACACACACAAGCACACGCACAAGCACACACACACACACACACATACACAAGACCATACGACTTTTTCTATGTAAAATTATGAATTTTTTCATCATAAGATTTGGCCTTATTTCTCATAAAATTATGACTTTTTTCTCATCAAATAGATACTTTTTCCATTAATATTACGACTTAAATCTCGTAATCTCAATTCTTTTTAAATTATTTGGTCACTTGTGACCCTTAATACTGAAAATATGCAGAATGTAGAGAAAGAAAAGTCTGACATTCCAGTGGCAACTATTGCACCAACAACATTAGGGGACACATTAGTGCACTTTGACATGAGTACACCTTTCATATGTGTTTCTATTTAGAAGAATAAATGGAGCATTTGCTGAACGTGAGAACATATTCATGTGTACGCACATGCAGAATAAAAACATATAGATGAAAACTGGAAAAGAGAGTTTGTATACAACAAGTATTCTGCAGAAAGTGTGTGCAGGTATGTGTACTAGGAATGAGTTTTTCTTCTACAAAAGCAACTTTGAGGAGAGAGAGACAGAGACAGAGAGAGAGAGAGAGAGAGAGAGAAAGAGATTGATAAAGAGGGAACAGAGAGAGAGAAAGTGAAAAAGAGAGGGAGACAGAGGGAGAGACTGAGAACTGAAGAGAGAGAAAAAGATGGCGTGAGAGACAGAGAGAGAGAGAGAGAGAGAGAGAGGGAAAGAGAGAGAGAGAGAGAAAGCAAGAGAGAGAGAGGGAAAGAGAGAGAGAAACAGAAAGAGAGAGAGAGGGAAAGAAAAGAGAGAGAGAGAGGGGGGAAAGAAAGAGAGCGAGAGAGGGAGAGGCAAAGAGAGAGAGAGGGCGGAAGAGAGAGAGAGAGGGGGGAAAGAGAGAAAGAGAGAGAGAGAGAGGGGGAAAGAGAGAAAGAGAGAGAGACAGAGAGAGAGAGAGAGAGAGACAGGGAGAGAGAGAGGGAAAGACAGGGAGAGAGAGAGAGAGACAGAGAGAGAGACAGGGAGAGAGAGAAAGAGAGGGAAAGAGAGGGAGAGAGAGAGAGAGAGGGGGAGAGAGAGAGAGAGAGAGAGAGAGAGAGGGGAGAGAGAGAGAGGGAGAGGGAGAGACAGGGAGAGAGAGAGAGACAGAGAGGGAGAGAGAGAGACAGAGAGGGAGAGAGAGAGACAGGGAGAGAGAGAGAGAGGGAAAGAGAGGGAGAGAGAGAGACAGAGAGACAGAGAGACAGAGAGACAGAGAGACAGAGAGAGAGAGAGAGAGGGAGGAGAGACAGAGAGAGAGAGAGTGAGTTCAGTCAGCGTGTGCAGGATTTGTTTTCACTGACAGCTTTGCACACCGGCCACGTTTGTGTGCAATGAGCTGAATCAGAACCAATGTATGGGCTAGACCCTGTGACTCATCACAAATCCTCTTCAGAGTCTGTTCAGACGCTCTCCACGAACAAAGAATTAAACTCCTTGTGACAGGAAATCATTTCAGCCAGCCAACTGGTCCGTGATTTACTCCTGAAGCTGAGAGCTGCTCAGAATGCCGCCGGACGTCGAGGCGAGGAGGAATTCTTCGCTTTTCACACAAAAATAAACCCTAACCACCAGTTTGAGTAGTTAAGAGTTCACAGTTGGTACGTTTGGATGTTGGTTAGGACTTCCTGCAGAGTTAATTGCTTCTGCTGAGGTCACTTGTACAGATTTAACACTTAAGGAGATAATGTTAGGATGTGTGTTTGTCTTTTTGTCTGTCAGCAGGAATTGTGTTTTGGAAAGGATCCATATAAAGGGCAGATTCAAGATTATTTTTTTTACATCACCATCTTCAACGCTCCAAGTTTAAGCTTTTAAAAAAAATGTTTTTTGGTCAAACTACCGATAAAGAGGTTGAACCCTGAGTCAAAATATTGTATGTTTGCGTTTATTACTGGTAAGATATGCTAAAAATACTGAATTAAGACTTTACAATAAGAATACCTTTATAAAGGATTTATAAATGGTTTATAATAGGTTATAAATGAGGGTATAAACAGGTAATAAGTCATTAAGTAACATTTATAAAAAGTTTATAACATAGCTCTCAATTTATCAATGTGGGTCACTATTTGGCAAAATCAAGTAAGCAGTACAGATAAGTGTGCTCACTATTTGGCAAGCATAATCTGATACCCTTTATATCTAATGAGTTATAGAAGCTTATTGATGATCTGTAAAGTGTTTAAAACTTAATCAGTAAACTACGTACAAGGTATTTATAGATCCTACATAAGTGGTGTTATTGTAAAGCGGTACCTCTAAAGCGTAGTTCTTTCTCCCTGTGGTTTTCTGTCGACTAACCAGGACACTTTCAGTGTTTGATCGGGTTTCATGTCTTGTTCATTGCATGGATTCAGCTGCATGCTTCAGTACAATGAAGCGACAGAGTTGTTTTATTGCTGTTGTTTCCATACAGACAATAAATGGACCGGTAGAAAATCAGCCAAATGTTGTTCAATTTGTTCCATATTCAAATTGCTGATTAAATTCAAAGACAGATCAGCATAACTGATGGTTACGTCTCCGTCTTTATCAGCAGAGCTTCACAGATGAGTTTTCCAATGAATAGTTTTTAAACACAGGCATCAATAAAAGCCAGAAATCTATTGTTTAGAAGTTAAAACTCACGTCTAAAATCAATGGGTTTCTAAACATCAACAAAAATTAACTTTAAATGTTCCTTGGTAATCATCGGGAATAATTCAGCCGTTTCAGTCTTCTGTCTGAATTTTTTTTAATAAAAATTGAATATTCTCTCGCGGACCGGATATAGTTGTAATGCGGGCCGGATGTGGCCCGCGGGCCTTGAGTTTGACAGTCATGGTGTAGGCCTTTGTGATCAGAGGAGGATTGTGCGACTCAGTAAAACCTCACAGCTCCGCTTTTTGTCCCGTCTCTAGAATTCCACGCTGTGTGTCGCATCAAAGTTTTGATCATCTCAAGGTGGGATGAGTTCATCTCTGGAGATCTGGGTCACGATGAGAAAGAGAGAGCAGCTACTGCAATCAAGAAATGGAGGATGCGGAGAGCAGTGGGTAAAATAGCAGAGGGGCCCGGAGGGGGATTAAGGTGAAGAGGACAAAGGCAGTAGAATGGAACAGAAGTAAAAAGAATATATTTATATAAAAGAGTCTCGACGGGCTTCGTGTGGTTTTCATGTCGCACAAAGTAACGGAAAAAACTTCACGATAAAAGTATCTGTGGAGAACTTTTTTTCCCCCACCTTTATCACCTTCATCCCTCTCCATATTCCTGCACCTCCCTCTTCCTCATGCAACAAAGCAATTTCATCAGCAATGCTGAACCAACACTGCACAAATGTTGGTATTCGCCCGATAAGTTTAGCTGCTGCAGCAGAAGCTCGTCGCCAAACCGATGTTAAAGAAGGGAACTACCAGACAAGGAGAATTCCACTCACATTTTAGCGAAGTTTCTGCCGCTATACTCGTAAATATATACATCATACTGTATCAGACCAAATTGCTTTATTCAGTACACCTTGCCAAATAAAGATGCTGACTGTGCTGAACTGCGGAAGCGACGTCGATCTATTGGGGTAAAGTGGTTCAAGGGAGATTCAACCGCTAACAGGGATAAACACTTATTACAGATACAGATAGCTTTATTTTTTTATTACCAATATCATTATTGCTATGACACGCACTGAAACCATCACTATGACAAAGAATGACATGACACTGCGTCTATAATCATGTCATTACTAGGTAATAAACTCTCAACAACCAGCAAAGTTGCTGGGCATTATCAGACGTGCCCAAAGGCACAACAGCACCTCCAGACCACCGGATCAGGACCTCCTTCACATCACAACAACCCGCAACCATCAACAGCTATTTAAGAGACTTATCATCAACTCTGTTCCACATATGAAGATAAGGTCTGTCCTCCTTTCTTTCCTATAAAAATACGCGGTCGTAGAGGAAACCGGCGCTTTCCAGTTCCTTTTCCATTGGCACTGAGGTCCTATTTCTCCAATCAGTTCTAATTTGTTGAAAAAAAGCGCTATGCAGGAGAAGGGGGCTTGAATGAAGTGCTCAAATGTAACACTGACCCAAGACCCCGGCGTACCTTAAGAACACACCCAAGCCCACATGGCATAACCCGGCATGTCAAAGAACACGCCCTAAATGACAACTTTGAAATCTGATTGGTTAAAAAACATGACAATCGACAAAATCATCCCGGTTATTTTAACAGCCCTAGAGGTATTCTCTCTGAAAGATCGTTGCTCCAAGCGTAGAACGTTAAAAGCGTACTCGCTTTTATTAGCTCTTCGGAAGCAACCGCGGAGAGAAGCGCTGAAATAACATCAATAAACGGAAAATAACCAAACTATTAAAAAATACATTACATTATTAAATCATGAAATTCTTTGGATTTTCTGACAGACCCTTGCTGTCTTTGACGGCCCCCCACTGCCATACTGTTCCCATCACACACAGATAGAAAGACAACATCCTCTCTCCATCATCGTCATCCTCAGCAGAGATGCCTTAAAAATGAGGCGCTCTCCCCAGCCTCAGAGGCATCTCATATCCACCTAGAACAAATCTTTCTTATAGGATGATGACGCTCCCATACGAGGTCAACATCCCTGAAATGACCTCATCCGTTTGGTTAAAATCCTGATTTCAAGGCCAGAAGAAGTATCGACGAAGAGTCAACCATGAAATCTGCCTTTTTGACTCTATTTCACACTGCTGTGATTCAGATGCACGTGATTTATTTCCCTGTATTTACCCAGGCATATCTTCCTCCCTGACGCTGATGGTATTGACAACTGGGGCCCCTTCAGACCTTTATTCTCATTGCAAAGCCAGAGCTGCAGCCAAACCGGACTTAAAAGCATCAATAGCATCAGGGGTCACTCGCTGTCCGCCACTCACATCAATGGATTTATACAAATTCGGCGGTAATGAAAAACCCCTTTGTTGTGAAGATATAGAGTAGAAGCAATGATGGCGCATTGACAAACCAACGTCAGCTCAGTTAACCGAGAACTGATGTGAGTGCTGGGGCGCGGGGCCGAATGCGCGGTTGTTCGACACATGCAAAGGTAGAGCTACAAGTAATGGACGCGCTCCGACGAACAAAAAGCCCACTTTGACAGTCAAAACAGTTATCCTCTTTTTCTTGACCTCCCCCCCCCCCCCCCCCCCCCCCCCCCCCTCGTCTGCTCCTCCCCCTCACAGGCACGTGTGAACGACAGCAGTGTTGTGCATCCTTTCCCTGTGCCAACGGCAGAGAGAGCATCAGTGTTTGTGCACAGCCGGTTTAGAAATCATGTCCACCTGCAAACAATGAAACTGGTGATTAACGGCATCGTCTTAGGACCTTAGGATGGGGGATCAAGAAAATCCAACAGCTCTTCCTTTCATGGTCCCAGCGGCTTGCTAGTGTTGCAACTGCGCTTACAGAGTTTGCGTCTTCTGCCGATCTTCTATCACGTTGCACATTATAGCCCGTCTTGATATTAACCATTTTTTTTAATATCCTGCTAAACTCTTTGCTTGAGCTGATTTTGAGTCAGAGAAATCAGACTGAACCTGTTTATGATATGACCCAGTGGCACCGTGTTTATTCTAAGGAGTAAGGGGCCGAGGATAGAGCCCTGGGGGACACCACAGGTCTGAGGGGCCACTGAGGAGGAAGGATAGTAAAGTATGTGAGGACCGACTAAACAGACTGCTGTAACTTGATCCAACTGAAAGAAAAGTCTGATAAGAGTCAAATGGTTTTCTAAAAAATGCTTTACCAACATCCACATCTTTTTAATTTTCTCACATTCCATCTTTAGTGACTCTTCTGTTAGCAGACGGACTGATAGGAGTCCCCGGGGTTGATAGCCACATCCAAATACGGCATAACAACCCAAAGGAATAATGGAAAGGGAAATATTTAAGGACTGAAGTTTGGTTTGAAAGCACCGAAGTAGAAAAAAAGTTTGTTTGCTAGCAACATGCTAACAAGACAGAAACGGGCTTTTCTTGATTATCTTTCGCCGTCATATGTGCCGCAACCGTATCCGGACTCGTATCTCAAAACCCCTGTGGACAGTAAGGCTGGTCAATCTTGCCGAGAAACTTCGCGGTAGGCGAGCTACGTTTGACTGCATTGAGGATTAGCGTGATAGCTAGCGCCGCCCTGACTGCTGTTCAGTTGCTAACAGCCACACACTGCATTTTCTACTTTACATTATTTACTGTCCATACGACGCGTTGTGTTGCCATGGTAACTCAGATGCTCGGTAGCCTTTTCTCACAGACGCAGTGAGAAGAGAAGGCGCTGACGTCAACCAATCGAGTCTAGACTCTTATTCAGCTGTGCGAAAAAGCTCGAGTTCGCCGACCAAAATTTCCGACACCTCTGAAAATCTTCCGATCGTCTGACGGCCGTCCGGGAGCTGGTGCCCGGCCCCTTGTGACCCCTCCGTACGCTGCACGATAAACTACACTGGGCGAACACCGACACACGGCCCGGCGGTCCTGAGGCTCATTAGTGCATTGCTGTACTGCGGCGGCACGCGTAATAATCCTCGGTGGCTGTGATTACATTTCCAGTACAGCGATTAAACCTTTCTGTGGGTGTGTGGAACTGTGTACGGAATGTGAAATGACAAATGTGCACGCATGCGAAAGCCACCGGGATGGCAGCAGAACAAAACGCACAAGAGGAAGAGGTGGAGGAGGATGAAAACACAGGTAGGAGGGTCTCCCAGTGGAGAGAGAGAGAGAGAGAGAGAGAGAGAGAGAGAGAGAGAGAGAATGCCGAGAGAGACAGCTGGATGAAACGTATGGAGAGATGACAGCA
This sequence comes from Lophius americanus, assembly GCA_037951165.1. NCBI lineage: Eukaryota > Metazoa > Chordata > Actinopteri > Lophiiformes > Lophiidae > Lophius > Lophius americanus. Next base: position 7,341 of record JBBDHG010000542.1, read on the forward strand.
AGGGGGAACAAACAAACTGTGACCTTTGACCTCCATTTTGCTTTCAACGTGGATATTTGGCAACCTTTCTGCCGTTGGTGTAACAGCCTCAGCAGCTGGTGGCGATCTGCCCACTGAAAGGCCTCCTTGTCAACACCTCACTGATTTGTTCAGCTGCAGAAGTCTCCGCGGGAGCCGGATGAAATGTGCGGACACATGATCGGACGCTGAGCGAGCGTCTATTTTAGTGGCGCAATTTAAATTGGCGAAGAGATAAAGCACAGGCTCTCCGAGCAGAGATAACGCCGACCTTCCACGGCAGAACCAGAAAAAACATCAGCAGGGTCATTCGGCAAAACAAACCTCCAGTCGAGGAGCCGAATCTTTCCCCTGAGAGGATCCATCATCTGTAATAGTGGGATCTTTCTAACTTCTCCTTCTCCTTTATTTTCATTTTATACCATGTCTGACAATCAGCAGAGGGTTAACGGCGCTGGATTGGACCATGAGCCGTAACAGAGCGACCGCTTTGACAATAACGTTGTAATCAAGCTCAGCCCCTTCCTGTCATCAGGAAGACTGCGACGTATCAAGTTGATGACTGAAGCATCCATCAGCTGTCATAGAGGCGATGGATACACATTCAGACGAACGATGAAGAATAGAGAAATGAAGAAAACGCCTCACTGTATAAAAGTATTTAGTGTGTGCGTCAGAGTCTGTGTGTGTGTTTTTTGTCCCTCCGATGCTTCTCCTGGACCTATTGAGCGCCGCTAATGACTTGGCTTGAATTGCACCCTTGTTTTCACCTGATACCCGGGGAGACGTCATTGACAAGGTCACAGGGAAAAGGGAAGGAGAGAAGACAATACGACCAGACGGTGATAACGTTTTCTTCCACCGGAATTCAATATTCACCATGTTTTTCCTTCAGTTTTGCTCATGTGACGTTCTTACTTAAAAATAAGATAAGATATGATAAAGAAAGGACTTTATTTGTACCATAGCTGGGACACTTCTGTGAAAGTTCAACGCGAATATATATATATAGAGAGAGAGCATATAATATAAAAACAATAACATTGAAAGGTTAAAAAACAGCAGAAAAAATTTCAGACAAAAAAAGAAAAAAAGAAAAGAAAAAGCACTCAGAAATTGCAAAAATCCACCGGTACCGAAGTTTTAGGAAACTTTATTCCGATTTTTCCATTAATGTCTGGGTTACTGCCAGCCTCTAAATCTACCAACAACTCCAACAAACTCTCTGAGTATCTCTCAAATATTCTGAAGCTGCTCATCTCATGGGCCTTCGACTTCGGCATCTCTGTTCAGTCCACTGAGCCCCCAGCTCCACCCCCAAAAGGAACACCGAAGGAATCAATCGAAAGGCTCAAATGCAACCGTAGCCAAAATATAACGTCACTACTCCGAAGGGCTTATTCCTTTATTTTATTTTAACTGCTGTGAAACACATGGTGACCAAGACTGAATTACATCTAGGATTTGCCATGAAAATCAACCAGTGGGTAAAATTTCATGCATCTTCTAGTCTTTCCATAATCCTGCTAACAAACAAACAAAGAGACAAACGCGGAGGAGTGAAAAATGACCAAAAATGAGTTTACCAGACAAGTCTAGAAGAGAGCCACAGAGGTCCTACATGAGACGCATGTAGGACCAGATAGAGAAATCCACACAGCCTCATAGACACAGACACAAAAACACACGAAGCCCGAGGGAAGAGGCCATGCCTGTTGGCGGCGTTTGTGCTTGTGCACATGAATAAGCCTCATTGAGTGGAGACTCCATTGAAACTGAGCCACGAAAAAGTAGGACATGACAGCGTCACGTCTTTCCCCTCATTCTGCAGCATGTACCCCAACAACACACACATGAGTCTGCAGAGTCTGCAACACATTTAGCACACACACACACACACACACACACACACACACACACACACACACATACACACACACACACACACACACACACACGGGTTTTTATTACATCGTGGGGACACACTACTGGGTGCAGTCTGCTGGGATCCACCCTTTCTAAAGGTACTAAAAATATGATTTTACACACACCTACAAACCCAAACAAACACACTGTATGTATGTATATATACATATATGTCTGTATATACATATATACATCTGCATATATGTATATATATATATATATATATATATATAATCCACACTGATGATAGCTCCAACTGTAATTGATGGAATAAAACACAGCCAGTGTGGAGAGTTAATGATGTGAAGGAGGGCGAGAGCGGAGAAACAACAACAAACGCAGGAGTGACCGGTGGATAAATCAGAATATGAGATACCCCAAAGCCTCCACAGGATTAAGAAGCTGCACTCAGACCTCCTCTCCCTTCTCTGCTTCCTCCTCTCCCTCCTTTGAAAAGCAAAAAGAACAGAGGCATCACACCCCAGGAGAGGAGAGAGGAATCCATCTCTGACAGAACTCACCTTCTGTAATCCCGTCACCCCCCCCCCCGCAAAGCCAGACGGAGACAGAGGAGCGAAACCGAAGCTCGAGGCAAAGGACCCAGACATTTCAGAGTAACCCACTCAGACAGAAATGTCCTCGCAATAGAACTTATTCATTTGTTTTAAGTCTTTACTTTCAGGCTGAAGAATTGCTCTGACATTTAGGCAAAAAACAATAACAATATACTTGAATTTGTTCCTCACGGCGGGAGTTAGAGACACGGATCGATACCACTTTCATGTCCAGATACTGAATACCTTAGATTTGTTTCACCCTGAAGGAAAGACAAGGGGAAAGAGCTGGTTCTGATGGGAGCGGGTAAAATCTGCCTACCAGCACCTAAGGCTTAAATATACCCGGTTTGTTCGTTCATATAAAACGCTAGAGTGTGAAACTAAGTGTCTTCATATTTAGTGCACATATTCAGCATCGAGGATGATTGTAATGATCTTCGTCTTTGCACACATTGACCATCTTCACCAATCATAGTGAGAAGAGCAGTTTGTTTTTTATCAACCCTCTGACCCCAAACACATCGTGGGCAAGAGGAATGGGATAGAGAAATTCAGTCTGAGTTAAACCCTGATGATGGGTTTCAGCATCAGCACCCCCCCCCACACACACACACACACACACACACACACATTCACACACAGACACACACACCGACGTACCATGATGCTCTGGAGTGTCAGGTTTTCTTATGAAACTGATACAGGGGATGACCTTTAGGCCGGACCAGCACCACAGCCGAATCAGCTCTCTCTCTCTCTCTCTCTCTCTCTCTCTCTCTCTCTCTCTCTCTCTCTCTCTCTCTCTCTCTCTCTCTCTCTAGGCTGATTTATTCATTGGAGCTTTGAATTATTTGAACATTTTTGGACGGTTAGAAAAGTCACTTCCATGTAAACCCACCTAGTGTCTCTCCGTCTCTTTTTGTCCCTGTCTGTCTCTCTCCATTTCTCTGTCTGTCTCTCTCTGTCTTTGCCCATCTCTGTCTGTCTCTCTCTGTCCCTGTCTCTCTCTCTCCCTCTCTCTCTCAGTCAATCTCTGTCCGTATCTCTCTTAGTCCCTGTCTCTCGCTCCATCTCCGTCTGTCCCTCTCTCTCTCAATCCCTGTCTCTCTCTCCCTCTTCCTCCGTCTGTCCCTGTCTGCCTGTCTTTCTCTCTCGCTCTCTCTCTCTCTCTCTCTCCTCTCTCTCTCTCTCTCTCTCTCCCTCTCTCTCTCTCTCTGTCTCTTTGTCTTTTCTTCTCTCTGGCTCCGTCTCTCCCTCTCCCTCTCGCTCTCTCTCTCTCTCTCTCTCCCTCTCCCTCTCTCTCTCTCTCTGTCTCTTTGTCTTTTCTTCTCTCTGGCTCCGTCTCTCCCTCTCCCTCTCCCTCTCTCTCTCTCTCTCTCTCTCTCTCACACGTCAGAATACCCACCTATGTCCATGTTGGGTCCGAACATGAAGGTGCTAACAGATTTACGGGATTGTGATTTCCTGTTTGACCAAACATCATCCGCCCGCTCAAACGCTGTCGTCATCTCTCTATTCATAGACAAAAACAAACAGACCTCCAGATGAAAGTAAGCCTTAACCTTAACGACACACCAAAATGACGACGCCTGCAAGATTTCAGCGCTGGGTTCAGGGCAGGTTATCTGGGTTATTTTATTCTTATCTTATTCCTAAAAAAACACCTAAAAAAATGGGCTCCTGCCAACAATATTGTCACAATATCGAGGTATTTGATCAAAAATAATGTAATATTTGATTTTGTCCGTATCGCTAGCCAGAATTTGCTGAATCCTGCAGAAGCGTCCTCTTCTATGGGGTAATAATAGTGGCCACTCAGACTGGGTTTTTTCCAGCAGCCACTGAGATATCAGACCGGCAACCACGCTAGAGAGCCGGGGGATTAACATATGATATTATTCGATTTCTATAGTACGTTACAAAGAAAGATATACATACTGCACATACTGGACGTACTGCCGGGAATATCTGCATTGGAATCTGCACTGAAGGGCTTCATTAGTGTGAAGCCAAGGAAAAATGGACGTCTGGAGAACAGAGTAGTGCTACAATATTGAATTACAAGATTCATTTCTGTTCATAAAGAAATCCCGGCAGAGTCTTTCTGCATCCTGCCGGTGGCTGTTTTGGGTATATAGCTGCCCGTGTATTTGCATAAATCAAACCGCGGGTCCGAATCCATCTAGACAGGTAAATGAGCGAGACGTGACTCTCTGAGATCCAGGGCGGCTTGCTGAACTTTGACCCTCATTAACACATCAATCAGATCAGTCAATCTGTGCGAAGGCGTCGCATGATTTATAGATCAAACCCAACTGCTGATGGCAGACTGACAAGCAGCCAGCAGCTCAGCTGCCTTTGAATGTGGATGCTGTGCATGTGGATCTGCAAACACAGCTGATGTAGTACACACGCCGGGCCAGTAGATGGCAGTGTAACAAAATGATTTTTTTTTTTCAGCGCGGATGATAACTTCAGGCTGTTACTAATATTTTTTTAACAATTAATTCAATAGTGCACCTTTATTTTTTCCCATGCAGGGCTATTAGGCAAAAGAAAAGAAGCTCTAGCCATGCGCGACGTAGGGCGACGACGACATTATAAGTTTGCAATAATCTTGTATTTCCGCTGTTGTGTAAATTAAAGGCTGAAGTATGTGACATTGTTTTACTGCTAAATCCCTCGGAATGTCTTTACAGCTTATTTCAGCTTAAAACCCTCTGATGACCTTACGGAGAGAAAAAAATATATACCAAAACAATTATTTCTTTGGGCTATTTATGGGTGTAATACTTTAAAAACTCCAACTTTGCCAGAAAATGACAAATAATTTGGTCCAGCATGTTTTTAAATGAAAAAAAAAGAAAAAATGTTACAAAATTATTTCATGATGACATTTTATATTTCATTTCCAAGAGCACAGCCTTTTTTATGAACGCATGTTTTTTTTTTTGTTTTATTACCCTTATTAGCCGTTTTTACTTTTATCAAGTTTCCTTATTCTGTGAAGGAACTCCTGGTGTTTAAATATATATATGCCCCCCCCCTTATATAGAATAGGACTTTGTCATTAGTCACAGTTAATGCTTCCTCCTCAATGGCCCCCTTTGACATGTGGTGTCCCCCCTGGGCTCCATCCTTGGTCCCTTTCTCTTTAGTTGCCACTGGGTCATATTATAAGCAAGTTCAGTCAACTGCACACATTTTTCATTCTTAAGAAATAGTCCTCAACCAAACAGCTGAGCAGGTGAGCAGGACATTCAACAACAGGACTTTTTAATTAAAAAAAAAGAGAAAAGAGAGAGACGGAATCTTGAAAAGAGGATTTCCCCCCCCCCCCCCCCCCAAAAAAAGAATTGTGGGCTTAAATAACCCCCCTACAAATATCATAGTCTATGTGCCTTCAGTATGAGGAGGAAACATTTGCATTGCAGGAGACGGACAAACTCTCTGACAATCATGATTTTGTGGCACATTTCGGCGTCCTGCTGTGATTTTTGCTGTTGCATCCTTGTCACCGTATTGGTGCATGAATAAATAACGTTTGGGCTGACACACACACACACACACACACACACACACACACACACACACACACACACACACACACACACACACACACACACAGGCTCGTGTCTGCACACATCTCTTTCTTCTCGTGTAAATAGAAGACAGCCCCCCCCCCACGGCAGAGTCTGGCTTCTCCCCTTCCCTGAATGCTCCGGTCTGAGGAGGCGACCGATGCCCTGTATGTGCCGAGGAAGGCAGTCGGAGCCGGGGGTGGGGGGGGGGGGGGGGGGGGGGGGGGTGGTTGGCTCGGTGAGGAGAGTCACAGCCTCAGCACATCTTTAACCCACTGCCCTTCTTTCCTCATCTCCGACCCATCCCCCCACCTGACTCTGGCAGCATGCTGACTGTGGCGGCATGCACTCACGCATCACCTATAGAATTCTCCGGCGTCTCCTCGCACACACGGATTTGAGCTTTCGGTAAGCCGATATCGCTCGGCTAACATGATGAAGTGTTCGCCGGGCTAACACGGCGGGTCTATTTGGGTACCAAGTGGGTCTGGACCCAAAATGGGGCTCCTTCACTGAGGAACAAATGGTCTAACCTAAGCAAGCTCAAATTATGCCCTGATTGAACTTTAGCATGGGCAGATCTATCGGGGTGACATAGGGTGACAGTTTCTACCACTATTCCCACTGTTTGGAGATTTACAAGATTATATATCTATCCGTATATATTAACCCTTTAATGTCATGCTCAACTGGTTTGGTTGAGTTCATCTTGAGCACATTGATGAAATGTAACTGAACCTTTTCATAATACGACCCAGTGGCAGCTTCTATATGCTAAAGAGAAAGGGGCCAAGGATGGAGCCCTGGGGGGCACCACAGGTCAAAGCCCCCCCCCCCCCCCAGGTCCAAGTGAGGACCTACTAAATGGAATTATGTTACTTAATACAACCAAAAAAAATTCTTATAAGGGTCAAATGGATTTACGCTTTACTAAAATGTTGATTTCATCCAATTAAAATGGACTAATTTCCATGAAATATAGAATTTCATCCTGAAATCATTTTAGTCAGAAATCTAAAAACACAATATGCAATAATACGCAAAGAAATATAGATTCTCATGTATAATTCATATATAATACACAATGCAACCCCCTCAAAGTTTCCATGCAACCCCGTGAAAATGTGTCTAGATCCACCCCTGGACCTGAGCAAACCCAATCAATCCATTAAGGACGGACACACGGGTCCTGTAGAACACAAAGGGGTCATCTGTGTATGGGTTCACAGGGGGTATATTATATATACGAGGTCCACTTTGGGTCCATTAGGAACCCCTGTAGTAGCAGCACCGATGTAGGAAGATCTGTAGCCAGTGAGAAGGTCAAAATGAATCAAACACACAATCCAGCTCTTATCAGTTATTCTGGTTTATGCATTTTACTGTGGACGATTATCCACCTGATCCTGCAGGACACACCGACGACGAACCGTCTCGCAGAATCATGATTTCAACTACATGATGAGAGAGAGGGGGGGTCCGCCAGCCCCGCGAAAGACCCCCATCATTACAGCATGCGGCTTCTGTGCAGCTTGTGTGCAGCTTGTGTATTCCTTCTGCTGTCATGAGGTGCAGAGGACAAAGAGGCGTCCATAAAACAGAGCATCCCTTTCAGTGAAGGACGTCGGGGCTCGCTGTGAACACGGGAGTCGGAACCGCAGAGACGCATCTCGGTTCCACGTTAAAGCAAAATCAAGGTGGCCAATTTTCGACCACGATGCAACAATTCACCAGACGCGGGGAGAGGATCTGCTATAACGTCGGGTGTAAAGAGTGTGTTCAGGTGTCACCCTCCACCTGTCTCCCGGATGAAGGCTTGATTCCACTCACCTCGCAGTCGTACAAGTCGCTCAGCTGCTCGATGATCCATTCCTCCAGAACCAGCCTTTTCCGCAGCTCTTTCCTGTCATACTTGACCGTCACTTTGCCCTGCTTCCTCTGCACCGGGTCGTCCCCGGTGGTGATGGGGCCGGGGACGCAGCCCACGCCGGTCGCAGCCTGGAAGAAGACCCGGCTGGCGGCGGTGGGCAGCGGGGCGCTAGTCTCGGTACTGGCGGCCGACATAGCGGGATGTGAGGGGCTTACTGATTGAGAGAGGGGTGTGAATGAGGTGGGGGCTGTGGTGCTGAGAAGGACTGGGTGGTGCACGGCGGACAGGAGAGTGGTGGAGGCTTTTTAAGCAGCTGCTATTTAAAGCGCAGCGCCGGAGACGGAAGAGAGGCGGAGCGTCCGCCGCAAGAAACGAACGTTCCCAGATGTGATCGAATGAAAACCAGCCTTCACATTTTCTTTTTTTCAGACCACTGTTTTGACAATCATCCGGCATCATGATAAAATAAAGGCACTTTCTGATTATGCTTGTAAAAAAAAATTGAATTGTAAGACATCAAAGGATCATTAAGCAGCTTGTTTTGCTTTTAATGAAGAAAACCATTTTAATCACTAGTTTTAAATGTATGATGCACTGATTTAAGAGAAGATCCGTGTGAAAATAGACCAACAGCAATCACAATTAAGAACCCCGAGCTCTGTCTGGAATTAGGATGATTTCTGGCGCCACCTGTCGGTTGAATTTAGGCATTACAACAAGGACGCTGTGGAAGGTGAAGGCAGATTATAGACAGTCCTTAAAGCGTTATAACGACAGGAGCGCTTTGCTGTGGAGGATCAAAAATGACATAATGATAAACAAATAAATTAATAAATATGGAAATAAATTAAGAAATAAATGCATAAATGAACTAAAAAAAAAAAAATATATATATATATATATATATATATATATATATATATATATATATATACATACTTTACGTTATATACTCACGTTATAACGTTATAGGCTTATTTATGCTTTCTTACCTGATCATTTTCACGTTATACTGTATTAAGTTTCACACTTCTTCATGATAATTCTCACATTTTACACGATTATTTTCCCATTATAACGGTATAAATTTTCACGTTATAACGTGATAGCTCATTTTAACGTTATAACGGGATAGGCTTAGTTCATTTTCACGTTATAACGTAATAAGTTTCACCTTTTAACATGATAATTCTCCACGTTTTGCATGATTATTTTCCCTTTTACGTGGTAATACGTTATATGTTAAGTTTTAAGTTATAACGTGTGGTTTTAACGTGATAATTTACACCTTACAATGTGAACATTATCCCGTGAAAACGTGGAAATATCACGTTATTGTCATGGTTGTTGTATTTAGTTGACGTTCGTATTTTATTTTGATGGGTAACGGTTTTGTTAGTTTCCTGTTTTACTTTGTAAGTTGGTTCACTGTGCCCTTATTCCACTTCCTGTCCTTTCTCTCTCTCCCTCCTCTCTTGTCCATCTGTGTGTGTGAGTGTGTCTCCTGATTCCTTGTGTCTGTTTTGTCGTTTAAAGCTGTCACCTGTCACCTGACCCTCAGCTGTTTCTAGTTTTAGTCAAGCACGTGTCCGCCCTCCCTCCTTCATCGGTTCATGTGGATTTTGTCGAGGATGTTTCTCCTGCCTGCTTCTTAGTATTCCCAGATTTTCATATACATTGTTCAGAATTTTATATTACTTTAGTTGTTTTTTGGGGGGAATTACCTTTTTTTTCTTTTTCACATTTAAATGTTTGGATTACTTTATGAAACGTTTTTGAATTATTTGTTTTTTCTAAATTAAAACACTGAACTGAATATATTTAGAATATATTTCGCTCATCATGGGTTCGCCCATGATGAGCTGGGGAGCGTTGCTGGGGAGAGGGTGAGTAGGAATTTGCTGTTTGTCTGCCACCGCAACCCGACACAAGATGAGTGACAGGAAGTGGATGAAGAAGTGAAGGTCCAGAGTTTACGGACTCATAAACTGAGTGTGACTGAAGTCGGACTCCTGCGACTCAACGCTTTGGTAAGTAGGTTAAATCCATATGATTACGAGACGTCTTTACTTAACATGTATGGTCCATTACATTATAACCACTGCCATGTGAAGTGAATAACATCCATTATCTCCTCACAGCGGCAGCTATCAGCGGACGAACGTATCAGGCAGCACAGAAACGTTATCACCCTGCTGCTGATGTGTTGAAAGCAGGGGAAAAGGTCCAGGTTGAGGTCAATTTTTTTCTTTATTTGTACTTAAAAGGTACAAATAAAGAAGGAGAAGGTTAAAAAAAAAAAAAAAAGACAATACAATTTCAATATACAAGACACATCCGGGAGTAAAAAACATTAATTTAGACAAAAACTGCCGCTCTTGTCGGGTCTTCCTGTGATAAGGACCTACTAAACGTGGTTAATGGAAGATTAACTGGTGAACCATCAACTGGGTCATAACTGGTCAAGGAAATCATGTGGACGGCCAGGTGAACTCTTACCTAGGGGGGAGATGGCACCAAGGTGCATTATGGGAAGATGGCAATCAGAGGGCCATTTAAAAGTAAAAAAGAAAATAATTTAAATAAAATAAATATTAATAATTGTCGACTGATATGATATTGTTAATGCAATTTCTGTATGATTCTGATAATCTTATTCATCTTTTATAATCAAAATTGATGAATTTGCGTTTTTCCTGTTTTTTTTTTTTTAATCAAAAAATCTTTGCATATGTAATTGAGAATATTTTAAATACAAAAATTTGTAAGCGGTACGGGGGCCGACAGGGGGTCGAAGAAAACATCTTCATCAAGTTGACAACACGTGCACGCTGCAAAAACCGCAACACAACGGAAGTTTTTACGAAGGACACTTGAGATTGTTTCATCCGAGGACACCCCTCTTTTTTTTTAAAAATTGCTTCATTTAGTGAATAAAACAGATATAATGCACAAACCTGCCCTGATATTTTAATAAGCCAAGCTAGCTTCGCCTGACCTCCAGGTCAAGCAGTCATGTGACTTAGAATACAACTTTAATCAACATTGCGAAAAACAAGAAATAGATTTAATAATGACCCTAACATGCACAAAACCCAAACAATGTGTATTTTACTTGCTGAAAAAAACTCAGCGTCTTCAGTTGTCATTCTGACCGTCACACAACGGTCATAATGTCACAAACAAAAGCTTTTAAAATGGCTGGTTTAGAGTTTTCAACATTTTCTTTACTGTAGCTTTGGGTTCTGTGCATGTTAAGGTCAGAATTAACTTTATTTGTTTAGACGATGTTGATTAATGGTTGCAGTGCGTTTGCCCCTGTGGGCCACCGTAAAGAATAATGAAAAACTTTACTTTATATATGTTTATATATAATTTCTATAGAACTTTATTTTATTTATTATTTTTGTGAATGAGTTGCAGCAATGATTTTTTTTTTTTCTTACGTGAATGAATTTTGGCAAATTAAGAAGAAGCAAATGCTCTCTTTCTCTGAACACATACAAATTTAACGTTCTTCTTTGGCCAAACATGTCCCTTGCACACAAATGTGTGTGTTTGAGTGTGTGTGTGTAGAGAGAATTCTGATCTGAGATACGAAACAGAACCAGCAGTCAGTGTGCAAGCTGCCAATGAAATGGTTAATTTAAGCTCCTCTGTCGGGTTCATATATTTGTTATTCTGGCTCTGAACGGGTCAGTGCCCCACAAGATTTTTCTTCATCCCCAGCAGGTGCCTTTATGGTCAGGTGGCGCTTTGTCCCGCCCTCCTCAGCCGCTGATTGGCTGCACTAGACGATGACGTATGCTCTGGCATGAAATACTTGAAACAGAGTTGAGCGAACTGCTGTGGTGAATAACAGCAAATAATGGCACTGCTGCCTTTCCTAACGCCTGTACTGGCGGTGATCCTGTGTTTGGTGGTGGGCTCCATGCTTGTGAAGTCTCTGCAGACCCCCTCGGGTCAGACTAAGACCGCCTGCAGACCGAGGGAGGAGCAAGACCTGCTCGATGATCCTCAGGCCACAGCCAGAGAGGAGCGTAAGAGATGAAAACATGCTAATTTATCAAGCTATCTTGTGCTCTTACAGAGCGTTTACTTTGAGTTATTTTAATTATATATATATCTATAGATTTATTTCTATTTCTATATTTCCATTTCTACGCGCAGTACAAAAACACAAGACATTCAACTCATTTCTTGATTTTTAAAAAAATGTTTTCATAAACAGCTGGTTGCACTTATTTAAGTTTATTTACGTCGGAGAGTGTTTAATTCATTGCAACTTTGAAATATTTGAACATATTTGGCCGGTTAGATGGGCGAAGAGTCACTTCTTCGCAGACACTCTTTGTCGTATTCACTTCAATACTTTATTAAGGACACAGCTCAAAGGAGGGGGTCCATAGCAATAAATAACAAAATTAACAACGAATCTAAAACAGAACATAACATAAACCAAAAACAACAATTAGAGCAGAGGCTTTCCGCATGATCAAACATTTACATACAGGCTAAAACGCCAATGGTTCCACATTCTAGATGAGAGCCTGACTGGACCCAGAGCAGGGTTGGTTAAGGTTAAAAATGATGCTGTCATCAGAATCAGAGAACCTACACTTACCTAAACATGATATTACCAGAAACCTCATGCTGTCGTTACAAAAGCCACTGCGAGTGTCCCCATGTTTCTTTTCCTCTAGCGATGCCACAGCTTACGATATGGCCCAGATATTTAGCCTCATCACACGCGTTAAGGGTATTCCCAGATAGGAAGAAATCAGGATATACCAATTGTCCATCATCCTCGCTTCTGACTATCATAACATTATTCTTATTTGAATTGAATATCATGTCAAAATCTGTATCATATTGAGAGCAGGACCTCAACAAACTGTCCAGGACCAGCGATCTGGTGAGAAAATCACCAGATCGTCTGCGTACACCAGGTGGTAAATGAGAGAATTACCAACCACACACACTTTTCCACATCCCTTACACCGCGTCCATATAGATGTTAAATAGAAAGGGTGACCGAATTCCACCTTGACGAAATCCATTCTCCTGATGAGCATACCGGAAAACCAGGATTGTAATTAGAGATCTAGGAACCCCTCCCTGATATCATTTGTTAAAAAGTTTTTCATGGTTTATCCGGTCGAAGGCTTTATAGGCGTCAATAAAACACATAAAAAAGTGGAATACCGCTTTTTACCAGCAAGTTTTAAATGTTCAGCAGTTATATCATCCACGCCTGAAGCTTTATGATCACCTCGCTTCAAGACAGCGTCTTGGAGTTCTTTGGGTTAAACAATCACATTTTCGTGTTGGCGGTCAGCACCCAACTCACCGAAGAATTATCGGGTCGGAGAAAGATCACAGTCATGTAAACAAGTGGGTGACATTGCAGTTGTGAAAGGAGAATAGTAATAATAATAATAATACATTTAATTTATAATGCACTTTACATTTGGATCAAATCTCAAAGTGCTACAAGGCAAAAGCAGATAAAAGCATCAATAAAAAATAAATAAATAAATAATAATAATAACTATACAAAAACGTGACCAAAAGCATTAATGTCAATTACAGTTATAGGAATAGTGAATAGTGTCCCACGTCACTTTGTCTGGACTCCACTTATAAGTAGAAGTTGTTTATCACCACCGATCCCTTCGTCTGTACTATGATAACTGTGTGAACTGGTCAATGTACGCAGTCTGACTGATAACAGAACATACGATAATAAAAAGATTATGTTTACTCCTTTTGGCATATTCAGGAGATTAACCAGCAGTATAGTGCATAAAATAAGTAAAACGACTGAAAGTGGTTTCTGCACATAATAATCATTTATTTTCAAATTATTAATGATCTATTTGTTACAAATGACCTTGTTATAACCGAGCAATTCTGAATGTTCATACCGTTGCTTGTTCATTGGTCGTGTCTGTTTGCCATCCGTTTAGAAGAAGATGATTGGGTGGACAGTTCTGAAGGGGAGGACCGTCCAAAAGTGCCCTACTCCCTTACACGTCACCCTGAGGAGGTGATGCTGGAGAGATCCAAGGATTTTTACGTGCTGATGAACCAGAGGAGGACGGTCCGATCCATCAGCTCAACGCCGGTCCCAAGGGAGATCATCGATAACGTCATCCGCACTGCAGGCATGTACGAATTAGAAGACGAGTTCGCCGATCTAAATGTGCTATAATATTCGATTCAACTGTTTTAAAAAATTTACGCTCGACCCAATCCTTCGTTCGGACAGGGACGGCACCGAGTGGAGCACACACAGAACCCTGGACGTTCGTCGTGGTGTCGGACCCAGAAATGAAGCACCAGATAAGGCAAACGGTGGAAAAAGAAGAAGAACTCAACTACAGTCATAGGATGGGGGACAAGTGGGTCAAAGACTTGGAAAGATTTAAGTGAGAATTCATATTTAATGAGCATATCGATGCACTTGTCGTAAAATAAACCCTGTCAACATCAGTTTTTCAACCAACCATCGCAACGATAATTAGTCGTTATGGATGAATTCAAGACATAGTACAAGTATCGTTAAGATCTTCCATCCTCTTGCAGGACAACCTGGATGAAAGAGTACTTGGACGTTGCTCCATACCTGATACTCATCTTCAAACAGACCTATGGGATTCTGCCCAACGGCCAGAAAAAGACACATTACTACAGTGAAATCAGCGTCTCCATATCAAGTGGAATCCTGTTGGCAGCATTAACGGTCAGAACCTCTTCAACACAGATCTCTTCTCTTAGTCATCAGTACCATGTAGTCAAATTAAGAATATGAATAATGAAAATATTATCCCAACCTCTTCGAGAGGCATTAGTGCAAACTAAATATACTCTGTGAAAGTAATATATCTGTTTTTTCTCTCTGTTCATTTCTGATCAGAATGTGGGCCTCGTCACCATCACATCCACGCCCCTGAACTGTGGCCCCCAGCTCAGGCTCCTCCTCAAACGGCCAGTCAACGAGAAGCTTCTGATGTTACTTCCTGTGGGTTATCCTACCCCTGATGCCACAGTGCCAGACCTGAAACGCAAGCCTCTGGATGATATCGTAGTGCATATGTGAACAAAAAAAAAAATCTTCGTATTTTTTCGTCTGCCGCTGGAAAATCAGTAAAATGTCAACCTAATGTTTGTTTTAACTGTCCCTGCTAATACATTTCTATAGAGCTATTGTTGTACAGTTTATTGGTGAATCTATTGACCATTTATGCAAAAAAAAATTCCAATCAATCATGTGAAGTTTGAGTTCCTCAGTGCAAAACTTTTTGTGCCAAACAAGAATTTTGTTTATTCATATAGTAACCTATTTTACATTTTTATTTTGCCTTTCAATGTAGTTGTCTTGGCAGTTTGTTGATAATCTGTATTTTAAAGGGGAGAGTTATGTAATCATTGTAATCAATAGGATGACATCTCACCCCCATGGCCAATAATACAAACGTTCAATCAATAAAACGTGCAGATATTTGATATTTCTCAAGCGAACTTGGGTGAAAAAGTGGATCATACGTTTATTTTAACCATTTATTATCAGATATATCATTCCGTCATGTTTTCTGGTGTTCAAAACGTGCAAAATTGCGCACAGACTTGGGGTTTTCACCAAGATGCTGCTCAGGTTGGTCAAGAGTCAATTACGTCATGTGTTGAAGCCAGCACCACCATATAGTTGCGTTACAATACGCCACACTGAGACATCATGGTTGCCCGGTACTGTACCAAAGCTTCTGCAGCCTGAGCATGTAAAGGTGTTAGACGGCTGTCAAAAGTATTTAATAATAACAATAATAATACCTTGGTCAGAAAGTGGTTACATATAATGGATGGATGAATAATAATAATAATAATATACATTTAATTTATAATGATAATGGATGCATGAATAATAATAGGATAGGATAGGATAATAGGGACGGGACCGGCACACAATCCAAATCCAAAAAAAATGCAATATTGGTGATTGAAAATAAAGTTTTGTGGATTAATAATCTATCTATCCATCTAATTTATCCGTCCTGCGCGTTTCAGTATCACCACTAGGGGGCTGTAGCGTGTCTCGAACACGTTTGAATTATCTACAGAAGAAGAAGAACAAGCTCATTGCGCAGGCGTACACCACGTACACCGACGACTATAGCTGTCTTGGCTGGTTGCTAGCTGGCTAGCTAACTGTCTGTCAAGTCGCACACATTGGGCGAGAGGAGGGAAGCGCAGCGGTGGAGAAGAAGGGCGACCCAAGCGCCGCTACAAAATGGCCGGGCAACAGTTCCAGTACGATGACAGCGGCAATACTTTTTTCTATTTCCTAACGTCCTTCGTCGGACTTATTGTGATCCCCGCTACATATTACCTCTGGCCCCGGGATCAGAATGCTGGTAAGGCCCATCGTCTGGCTCAATGCTAACTCTGCTAACACCATCTAGTACAACGTCAAGACTCCAAGCTGGTCGCTGTATTGTAAACGCTCACGAGTTGTCAGTCTGTTGATGAAGATTATTAGGCCCTGGAGCCCAAGCAGATATTAAATTATCCAAGCAAACCCACAAGGATAATGTAGAAGTATTTTCTACTTAGTGCAAGTCAGTGCAGTTACCTTCAGGCTATCCACCTCCTCAAATCCAGTCAGTGTTGCCCTCGTCAGTGGGTAAACATGCAAAGATTCAACACCAAGTCAGCGTAACTTCTTAAGGTTCTTCGACTTTCCTCTGTGACATAACTGACTTTATCCTGATATACCCATATCTGCACACAGCTATCTGTTTGTCAACATCAAAGCAGAGCCACCAGAGGCTATGTAATGTGCAAGTAAACGTTTCTCAGCTGCTCTACTGGTCATAATGTATTATTATTATCGTTCAATGGCAGCTCATCATACATTTATATCATCAAATCTTGCTGACAGTCGTGAGATTATGATTGCATGGAGGTTATTTTTATTCCATTGGACGACATGGCATTCCGACTCTTGCTCAGGCTGCATTCCAATAAACTGATACATATTTCTGATCACACTGAATTAAACAAACATGAATCATAACAGTGAAAATGTTGTTCTCCCCTGATTTAGTCTTTAAGCAGTAATAGAATAGATTATAAAGAGCCTCATTAATCCCCACGGGGACATTTGGGCATTACAGCAGCTCCAATGTTGTGAAGTGACAATTGAAAAATAAAAAAAAAGACATATAAATCTGTGTTTATGAAATGATCCAGCATTATCATCGACTGGTTATGGTGTTAACAACAGGTTTATAATGTCCACCTGTCCATCCTCTCTCCAGAACAACTGCGTTTGAAGAGCCTGAGGAGGGTTCACGGCAGGTGTCTGTGGTACCGGCTCAGGCTGATGAAGTCACAGCAGAGCGTTATCCCGACACTAAAGTGAGTTTGGCGGTTTGATTTCCCAGATTGTAGTGTGAAAATAAACCGTGTACAAAGGCTTTTTTTTTTTAATCATGCAGCTTGTAGGTGATGCAACCGGTTCACACAGTTCCTACTTGAAGTTGAAAGGAGGCAACCTAAGTTGACTCTGAATTATTCCCTGTTGATAGTTAAATGAAAATTCTACATGTAGAACAAAAGCCCAACATCAGTTTGATTGCCTTAATTATTTTGCTGTTGACTTAAAAAAATGGTAGGTTTAATTTCTTGTCTTTCCTGTCAACTGCCACGTTACTCACTGTTGTTTGGTTATGGATTCCATTTACTGTTTGCATTAAGAAAGCCTGGTCGTCATCCCACCACCGGATTAAACTGCCTCAAGTGTGTGTTTCCAGCTGGACAGGGATGTTTTAACTACTGTATTTAGATTCGGCAAACTCCTTGCTTTTCATCGCATAAGCTTTCTCGAGATCGTACAAGAGTGGTGCTGCTCGTTTTAGGTAATCTTAGGTACAGGTCTGGCTGATGTTAGTTTCATTTGTAAACGGTTATGGGTCCCCGGTGCTCCTGGTGTAAATATTGTGTTGCAGTGTTTAACATTTCCCTTAACGTGAACACATTTTGTCAGTGATGTTTATTCATTTTGTTTAGTGGATGTTGATGGAAAGATGGCTGTCCAAGTACTTTTAAGTGCATCATTCTGCCTTACTTGTCTGCTACGATGTTTTTTAACCGTGTCTCTCTTTCATCTTTGTTCTTCCTTTCCTGGAAAACCGGCATATTCATACACTCCTGTCCTTAAACCTGCATTCTGTTTACCCTCTTACAGTTCCTAGATTGTTTAGTTGTCACATTTGTGACTTGAGCATGTTGAACTATCCGGCATATTAAGCGTGATGAGTAATTTCCGCCTTCCTCTCATAATATGGTGTCTGTTTCTCCTTAACAACTGTATTATAATGATGGTGCTAATAATAAGAGCAAGACATGTTTTTTATCTGGTTGAGGCGCTCAGACGGCTCGGATGAATGAGCGGTTGTTATGGCAACAGATGCTGCACAGCGGGCCATAGGGTTTTGCGATTGTCATGGAAACAACTTCAACTTCCATACACAAGAACCAAACAACAACAACAACAACAATGTCATAACCTGCCCTGCCCTCATGCATGTTTGCCAAGGGATAACGACGGCAATTTGTGTACTTTGGCAGATGATGACAGAATGTTTATGATCTTAACGGTTGAAGTCTGGTTTGGATTGTAGACCCGTTCTGCATAGCAGCTCAGCGGTTAGCCACGGTGTGAGAATGCCTCCATATTGTCTTCATGATACCGAAGTTTGTGTGTGACATTTTGCCCTTTTGCGTTTGTGTTTTCAGGAAAGCAGCCTTGTTATTCGGCTGGGCTGTGTTCCTGCTGTTAGCGTACAAAGTGTCCAAGCTGGACAGAGAGTACCAGGAGTATAATCCATATGAAGTCCTCAACTTGGACCCGGTAAACACACACAAGTCTTCGTAACTGTACAGTTCATCAAAAGTCTTTAAATCTCACTGGCGAGGATAGAAGACTCGTACTTTGTTTGAAATCAAGAACTGTTAGACTGCATAGCATTCTCTCTATTTTTTTTTAAATTGTGTTTGTAACTCTGTAATCTGTGTCGTGCGGAGTAGCTCTAAGTGTATGTGTGTCTCCAGGGGGCATCACTGTCAGAAATAAGGAAGCAATACCATGTGCTGTCACTCAAGTTCCATCCTGACAAAGGTGGGGACGAGGCCACATTCATGAGAATTGCCAAAGCCTATGCTGCGTAAGTTTCATTCAGGTCTTGTCTTTGTCAGCCCCAGACAGCAGGACTGCCTCGGCATTTACATAATCCACAAATAGATGAATCAATCTGGGGTGATTGATTCATCTACTTCCTTGTCCTTATTTTCCACAGCCTGACCAACGAACAGTCGCGGCTGAACTGGGAAACGTATGGCAACCCGGATGGTCCAGGAGGTGAGTGAAGCCACCCTAAATCCTGCAGTATGCACTTGGGTTTTGAAGTGTTGACACGCTGTCCGTTGGTCATGCTGGTTGAGTCAGCCTTTTAAAGTCATTCATGTGAAGAAGAGTGAAGAGTGAAGAGGAAACTCATTCCTCCACTCCTTTAATTCCGATG
This sequence comes from Lophius americanus, assembly GCA_037951165.1. Taxonomy (NCBI): domain Eukaryota; kingdom Metazoa; phylum Chordata; class Actinopteri; order Lophiiformes; family Lophiidae; genus Lophius; species Lophius americanus. The sequence goes on from JBBDHG010000542.1 coordinate 26,878, forward strand.
ACAGCCGATACCCATGATGAAAAATATGCACCTTTGCATTTGTGCAGTGGGTGTTGAAAAACAACATATTTGGTGGTTACTGTAAATGGATTATGTGGTTTGAGTTTTTAGTAATTGATGGATACATTCTCGGACATTTAAAAGAGACTTTCTCCACAAATCCAGCTACCAAGTGGCCTAGTGTGGTTTGAAAGTTTCAACTGGGGACTGACATTTGTGTCCATTGCCTCCTCTGTCTCCCTCTCCAGCAACCAGCTTTGGTATCGCTCTACCTGCCTGGATTGTTGACCAGAAGAACTCAATGCTGGTATGTATTGATTATTATCATGTCAGCTTTTTCATTTGTAAGCCTACCAAAATTGTATTTGACCAAGAGCCTCAGAGACTCAAATTCCAATGAGTGAATGGGGAAGATTGAATACTTTTGACTGGTACAACGAACCGCGGGTACATCTGTGAGAATGCACTTAAGACAAAACATTGCGTTGGTCATTTATTGAACTAAACCAGGAGACAATATGTTATGAAACAGGAAAATATAATGACCTATGACCTATGAGCGCATTCCAACAGGCCGCTCCCCTACGCAGCGCACAAACATGCTATCAGTGGCTAAATCTATTATATTTATGATCAATTCAAAAGGGAAAAAATACAAAATGTTAGCTAAGAACAAATGTGTGGACTCACAAAAATTAACTTTCACTAAGGAAGTGAAATAAAAACTTAAAGTAAGTAAATACAAGAAGGACTACGCACAAAACATACATTAGATTGTTGGTCAGCAGTAATAAACTAGAACATGAATTCATATTCTAGATGTGTTTTGGCCGCACCTTTTTATTTACACGTTGGTTTCTGCTCTTTTCACGCAGGTGCTTTTGGTATACGGATTAGCCTTCATGGTCATCCTCCCTGTAGTCGTGGTAAGTCCTGCACACAGAAACACCGCTGTCCTCCTGAATTGATCACTTAACCCACTAATCCTTTTTCTTTTTTCTCTTCTTCTCTGCCGTAGGGAACATGGTGGTACCGCTCCATCCGTTACAGCGGAGACCAGATCCTCATCAACACCACACAGCTCTTCATGCATTTCATGTACAAGACGCCCAATATGAACATGAAGCGTGAGTTTCCCCCCACCCCACACCAGCCCTCATAACGGGCAACACTGTGGATGATGCTGACTTTGCAAAAAAAAGTGGTGGAAGGGTCTGATTTTATCACGTAACCTTTCCGTGCTGAGAGATTCTCTTGAGCCTCAGAATGATTTTGTGGTATCACAGGAATGTGTTACAACTCTTTTAAGAGGGTGGACATAAGCAGGGCTGCTGGCTATGGCGCCGTCTGTGGACACATGGCGCCGTCATTGGGCTGACCAGCTCAGTGAGGGTTAAAGTCTTGTCCTACCTTATAAATAGTGAAGAAGTCCAAATTGCATTTAGGAACAGAGTTTGACTCTCAACTAATGGATAAAAGTTTGGTGCAAAAACAATGGATTGAGAGAAACGTGAAAATAAGACCAGCGCTCTTATTTACCCCCAGCAGGAAAACAAAACTTTACAACAATTGTTTTATTCCTTTTGCTATCAGGCTGCTAAACGCCGACCGTACTTATCGGAATGTTTGGAATGTAGGCCAACCACTCTCAACTCAGGCTGCAAGACTTTCGTTTTGTCTTTGCATCAGACCAGCTTCATCCGCCGCTCTTCATCGTTGAGCTGCGGTTGGAACTTCTGCTTCCGGCTATTTGGCTCTAAAACGATGATGACTTGGCTCTGCCCTTCACTTTTGCTCCTCCTTTAAAGGAGTTCCGCTCCCAGCTTTAAATATTAAAGCATGTTACCGTTGCTTTAGCGTCATATTTATTATATGGTGGTAGTTGCCTGTTCTTCTTTTGTTAAAAGCGTCTGAAAACGGTCTGTAGCTGCGTTCCCTCCACCCACATTACTACCAGACGCATTCAAATTATCCGTACGTAGTGAATATATGTTTCAAACAGTTTGTTCCCAATCAGCTTGTGAAATTGTTATTACATTTTAAATGTGAATTTGGTTCCCTCTTGTATTTTTTTATACATTCTACAAAGTCTTGTTTTTATTGGTCGTGTGTTTGATGGCGTGTTCTTTTCTCTTGTGAAGCACTTTATTATTATTATTATTATCATTATTACTTATAAATAAGTTGTTTAAAATTGATCAAAAGACCCTAGTTGTGGTACATAAAAGGAAACCCAACCCATTGTATCACAATTCAAATGTAGCACATCTCCATTACAGAACATTTTTAGAATGGATATGGCACCTACTCAAAGATCTGCTGGATTTTGAAAATTTTAATTGAATTGGGGATAAAGAAAATCTTGCCTCGCTTAATATTAAGACGCCATTTATCAAAAAGTTAATCAGGTTTGACCTGAAAACAGGTCCGAGAGCCGCAGTTTCCTATCCTCTTTATTTTGACTAATTGCAGTTTGATGAATTTCTCCCTCCAGGGCTGGCGATGGTGCTGACGGCAGCATTCGAGTTTGACCCCCGCAGCAATAAGGAAGCCACCATTCGACCAACAGACAACATTGAAGTGCCGCAGGTGAAGACGGACGGCATCGCCGTGTGTTTATGTGCATGTCAGAGTGCATGTTGTCACGGCCCGCCCAGATTAGGTCACATGTTCTGGTCAAGTCATTCTGTAGGAGGCTTCTGGGAAAAGATGTTTGATTCACTCTCTTATATTCGTGGGGAGACGATGGATCCCAGCCCAAAAATGGATTTCAAGGCGTCTCTCCATTGAAAGAAAGTTTTTCTGCGTCTTGTTCTCCGGGCAAAAAAAGACGCCGTAGCGTTTGCAACACCGATGGCTCTGAGTTTAATTCTGCGGTTCTGGGAGTCCGTGAATCCACCTGCATTTAAACGCAGGGTCAAGGAAGTACTTTCATGATTCTTTTAGAGAATCTGAGATACAAGCGGAGAGATTCTCAGGAACAGTTCACCCAAACATGGGCCCACTTTATAGAATTCATCCAAAATTCAACCTGAGCCAGTTGGATTCTGCACAAATTGAAGCATAAATAATATACAATATCTCCACCTTTATTACATGTCCGACAGTTGAAATCCTTAGAAGTGTGTGTAATTCAGCGAACTGTAAAGTGCTCCTCCGCTGTTGTTGGTTTTTCTCCTTCTCTAGCCTTGGATGTTTTTTCTATTCTTTTGCTAAACTGAAAATCTATTAATACAGTATTTAACAAAAAAAAGGAAGCATGCAAATGTACGATGGGAATAGATGGAGTAAGAAGTGCCGACCAACCGTCGGTCGCGTGTCTCATGAACAACCCCTCCTGTCCGTCTCGCAGCTGATTCGTGAGTTGGGAAACATCAACGTGAAGAAGAAGGAGCCTCCATTCTGCTACCCGTACAGCTTGAAGGCCAGGGTCTTGGTTCTTGCTCACCTGGCTCGTATGGATGTGTCCGAGGAGCTGGAAGAAGGTGAGACACCCAGATTGGACATGACTTTGCAAAGATTTGAATTTGTAGTGATTCATTATCTCAGGTGTTTCAAATTCTCCTCTCAAAGCTCCCATGAAGGCCAGTAGAATAAATCTTCTGTTATGTTTCACGTATTCACAAATCTCTACACCGGTGTGGGCTTTCTCCAAAGCAGGCCTATCAGTCTGCGTCTGGTTCTTTAGAGTTCCAACTATAGGAGATCAAACCACTTCAGGAGCTGTCAGGAGGGATTTTCTTTTTGAATTTTGACAGTGTTAGGAAAGCACAACTCATATTTGAACTCTTACACATACGTAATGTTACCAGCAAAAACTCTTCAGAGTAGTTTTTGTCATTTTTCCCACTTCTCCGCCAGCCGTTACACGTCATCAGAACCATCATTCTGCTGAAGAGTTAGCTCTCCAATAGTTGAACCCTGCACACATGTGACTACTTCACCAGAGTTCTGACTGTGAAGTTCTTTGTTCTGTGTTTCTGCATGAAATGGACTGCTGATACTTCCACACAATGTAACAGTTTTCCTTTAAAAGCATTTTCAAGCATTCTCCTCATAACTGTGTGGATGATTTTCTCATTAAATAATGTTGAGGTGTGTAACGTGTGTGTGTGTGTCTGTTCCAGATCAGAGGTTTGTGGTGAGGAAGAGTCCGGCTCTCCTCCAGGAGATGATCAATGTGGGATGTCAGCTCACCATGATGGCCAACAGCAGAGGAGGTACAGACTACATCTGAGAGGAGTTACAACTTTGAATAAATACTCGTAACTTCAACCCACAAAGTAACATTTTCAATTCTGACCTTCGGTAAATTGTCAATATTTGTATGTTTGTGTGTGTGTGTGTGTGTGTGTTTGCTTTCAGGTTTCCATGCGCCACGTTTGGTTACCATAGAGAACTGCATGAAGCTGACCCAAATGATCGTACAGGGTCTGCAGGAGTCTAAATCCCCGCTGCTGCAGCTGCCCCACTTTGAGGAAGAGCACCTCCGCTACTGCATCTCTAAGAAGGTAACAATGCAATAATTATAATCAACTCCGATTTATCTTGCGTCTTTAACCACAAATGTTCACGTAGAACTTTTACAAGACGCGGCAAACAAACTCAGAGAAATCACGCTTCCTCTTTCCTGCAGTATAAAGTTCGAAGCCTCCAGGACCTGGTGAGCCTTAAGGACTCGGACCGGCGCAGCATGCTGCGCTTCTTGGGCGAGGAGAAGTATGATGAGGTCATGGCTGTGCTGGGCAGCTTCCCTCACATCACCATGGATACCAAACTGCAGGGTTAGTCCTAAAATACACACATTAGCCCTATTCGCACCCTCCCTCAGGTTTTACCTAAGGACTTCTCGTGATTTAGAAATTACACCCGACGTCTGAGTTTCATGCACGGGATAATTGAAGTGTGTATTTTATTTAAAGTTACTGATATAATATAATCCCCCCCCGGATATGATGTCACGGCTCTCAGAACCCCCGCTGCTACAACCAGTTCAGCTCTCAGCACAATGCAGGTTTTGGTCCCACCCTCTGGAACTCTTACTTCCTAGAGCGCCGGAGATTCTGTGTCGCACCAAACCTCCGTCTGTGACAACTCTTAACAGTGGATCACCTGGCTCCTACATTAATGAAGAACGCTGCCAGCCGCGATCATTAATGTGAATCGCAGGAGTCATTGATCACCAACATTTCAAACACAATATTTCAATTTGTCCGCCACAATTCAATCAGGCAGAAAAAGCGAACGGATGGAACAAAAAAAAGTTTTCTGCCCGCAAATCTCAGAGAGGACGATTTGCACAGGACTGAAAACAGGACCAACACCTCACCTCTGTGTTTTGCTAAAGAGGGTTTGGTTGTCGGGATTAATGTCCCAGGCGTCCTCTGCAATTATTACAAATCGCCTTCGGCCCCCAGGTGATACTGGTGCCGTACGAATATGTCTATAAAACCAACCTTTGGCTCATTCAAACTGCTCCGTCTTAAATCCATATCCAACGTCTGCAGATACACAATTTCATTGTTTTTGTTTAGTTTGAACCACCTGACCACGGAAAGCGGCGCATTTATACATTAAGAAAAGTTTGTTTAAGCAAATCTCGGGCAACAACTTTTCAGAGAAGTAGTGAAAACGCAATGGGATCGTAAACACAAGTGCTTTTTTCTTCATTCATGTACAGTTTTGTTCAGACCTGCCCCGATACGTCTCTCATTACAGAAGAATTCAGATTTGTTCCTAGAATAATCAGAAGTTCCTTTCTTTGCAGTCCTTGATGACGAAGACAGCAATAACATCACAGCCGGTTCTATCGTCACGGTAACGGTGACCTTAACCAGAAAACGGATGGCGGTAAGGAGATATTTCGGCTTAAGCTCTATTATAATTTGGCATAGAAGCGAGTTACTAGAAAAGATGTTTGATATTTGTGAAGTGTTTGAGATGTACCACTAGAGTGCGCCGTTGACCGCATGCATGGACTCTGTGGGTGTTTCGTAGGAGGTGTTTGAGAAGGAGCAGGAATCAACGCCATGTCTAACAGAGGAGGCGGCCACTACAGAGGAAGCAGTAAGGATAGAACAAAACCCAGACCGATTCAGACAATACCTAGGGGTCACATAAGACCGAGATTAAAAGTGGAATCTGCCTTACCTTATTTTGTCTTGCGTTTAAAGCAAGGAGACTCGAATAAAGCCAAAACAAAAGTGTGGCAGAACAAAAGCAAAGGGGCCAAGAAGACTGCCAAGTCCAAGAAGAAAAAACTCACCAAGAAGAAGGCCACGCCTGCACCCGTCAAAACCAAGCAGGCCAATGGCAACGTGGCGGGGAATGTACATGTCCAACCACAGCTGCTCAGTTTTTTAATCCACATCCAGCTGCTTCTGAACTCATCATAAATTCTCATATGTGATGCTGATGTCACAGGAAGTCGCAGCAGCAGCAGTGGCGGCAGCAGCAGCAGCGGCGACGGCCCTGAAGGAGGAAGAGGACGATGCCTCGGACAAGGGCAGCGAGTCGGACGAAGGCGAGGTCAACAAGGACTCCCCCAGCGAGAGAGACGAGGACAGCGACAAACAAAGTGACACAGAGGTCGATGAGATGGCCGGCGATGACGAAGAGGTCAGAGAAACTCCGGACACCCGCGCCCTGTTCAGGGACGCAGCTTTTACCCTCGCACCCGACTCACTCCTCTTTCCACCTCTGTCAGGAGTGGGAGGCGTTGCAGCAGAGCATCCAGCGGCGAGAGCGGGCCCTGCTAGAGACGAAGTCAAAGGTCACGCACCCGGTCTACTGCCTCTATTTTCCCGAGGAGAAGCATGAGTGGTGGTGGCTCTACATAGCCGACCGCCGAGATCAGACCCTCGTCTCCATGCCGTACCACGTCTGCACACTAAAAGACACAGAAGAGGTGAGTTTGTCTTTGCAAGGACGCAAATAATACCACATGATCAGGTAAGTTTATAACGGTTACGTGTAAGTTACAATCTATGACTGGCATGAACACGGCGGCAAACATCAAAACACCACAACGCAGTTTGTGACAGCAGTAAGGACAAAATCAGCTGGGGAGGAAGAACCCCGAAATCGTTCGGCACAACGAACTTAATCAGACATTTCAATATTTAATCACCCTGAAACACATAGGGAGTTTCAGGAAGTTAACGTTAGCATAGCGGCCAAAGCTAGCGAGAGCACACAGCCAGCCAGGCGCTCGCTGTATGTATCTGTATCTGAACGCCGTCAGTTATGCTTTTAAAACCTTCAAGAAATGAAAGAAATCAGAATCGGCCTCCATTGTTTTCCCTTCCTGTTGACTGCTCCTGGTGGTAGCATGGCGGTAATGCAGCGACGGGCTTTAAGCAACAGCTAAAGACAAAAAAAAGAAGAAAGTGCCATCCCCATTTTCCCTGTCGGCTTTGATGAAGACGAGGGTTTTTGAACTTTGATGGAGCTGGTGGAGCCTGAGTTTACAGCGCCACCTAGAGAAGCTATTACTGCAGGACTGGAGAATCCTGTATGACGGTTATAATGCATGTGAGCTGCAAACTCCTTTGGCAAGTGTTGGAATAGTTTCTGGCGTACTGCTGAAATGTTCAGTATATATTTTCTATCAGTTTTGGTTTCACATTGTTGTTTACAACAGCGCCTGCGTCAACTCAGTGTCTGCGATATTAAAATGCATATCATGTACATTGTGGTTTACGAAGTAAATACGTCCGGAGCACAAAGACAAAGGAAAAAGGTTCTTAATAAGTTGAAGAATGAGTGTGTTCTTATTTCCTTCACACCGTAGTCCCTCAGATTCAGTTGCTAGGCAACCGGCGTGCACTTGTGTCATTACTTCCTGAGTAGAGTGTGTGTGTGTGCAGGTGTGTGTGTTTGTTTTGCGCCTCTGATGTTGTCGTTCTCCAGCAACAACAAGCATTAACAAAGAGGTAAAAGCTTAAAGAGGACCTTGTCAATCCGCGGGACCAGCAGCCCCTCTCTGCTCTGCAGGAACGCAAAGGCGAGAGTCGCTGTCTAGTAAACAATTAGTCTGTCACTCCAACAGTTCCCTCTGTGTTGTTTGTGATGCGTGTCTGCTCACATGCTGCCTGACTTTGAGGAGGGAGGGGCCGCTGTAATCGACACGACAGGGCAAGTAAATCGCTGTGGCTCTTTCTCCGCTCCCATGCCTAATAATAATTAGCCTCATTGTGCTCATAATTAGACGTTTGCCATGTGTAATTGCACAACATAGTAATCACAGCCTACGGTAATGTTGGTCCAATATTTACAGCTGCACCCTGTAATCATCCCGACGCTACCTTTTTTTTTTTATTACCCACCATGAGACGGTTGAGCTCCATCCGTATCAGTGGATTGGATTTTTATGCCCCTGCAAAAGGTGGGGGTGTGGGGGGGGGGGGGTCGTCTCCTGGAAAAACCGCCGCATCAAACTCAAAGAAGTTTTCACATCGTCTTCGTCACAACTGGTTCATTCAATTTTCTCATCTTCACATTTTTAGGTCTATTGGAACTTAAGAAATATTCCAGTATTCATTTGACCCACATTTAGGGGGAAGATTGGATCCACAGCTCCTCAACTATCGCTCCACAGAATCAGTTAAAGTTAATGTCATCCATTATTTTTAGGGCCCACAAGATGTCGCATCAACTTATCTTTTTTTTTAATAAGTATGTTGTAGGTTGGGTAAAGTGCTCGCATTCAGCCCGAGACACATTTTCACGGGGTGGCACGGAAACTTTGAGGGGTGGCATTGCATATTATATATTAATATATTAATGTGTGGGGGGGCGGCTTTAGCTCAGAGGGTAGAGGGGTCGTACCTCCAACCAGGAAACCGCTGATGCCGTGGGTCCTTGAGCAAGACCCTGAAACCTCCGCAGGGGCCGCCTGCACTTATTTGGGTACAGTCCTGTCACATACCTCACTGTGACGCTGACGTTATGTCACCGTGAGGTCGTACCCTCGGAGAGTCTCACAGATTTTAGTGTGTTTGTCGTTTCTCCCCCAGGTGGAGCTGAAGTTTCCAGCCCCCTCCAAAACAGGCAACTACCAATATTCCGTCATCCTCCGTTCGGATTCCTACTTGGGACTGGACCAGATCAAACCACTCAAGGTGACCAGAACGCTGTGTGTGTTTTTTGTGTGTGCGTTGCAGGATTGATTGGAGGGTCCTGACCCCTCACTGTTAGACATTAAGGTAGAAGAAACGTAAGGTATGATGTCATTGCTACCGCTTAAGGAATGCTGTATTTCTATGTAAACCCGACAGCTGTAATGCTGTATTTAATATCCACAGTGTTGTGAACACGGCACCTGGTTCATGTCCCAGGTTAATAAAAGCCCAGTTTTGTTGAGTTGGACATGGTGAGACTTTTTCAAAAGGCAACAACAACGTCAAGTCACATTTGAAGACGTTACTCTTCTCTTCAGGGCTACAAAGGCAGATTTTTTCTCTCTCCTTTTTAGCCCCTTTGAAGTGAGTACATAAAATGAGTCTGGGATATGAAGAGTGCTTTCACATTGAATACTGGTTTGGGTTCAGTTGGGCTCATTTTGTCTCCAGACGGGAGGCCGCGGATCAAACACCGCTGATTAAACCACCGGACTTGAAAGGACGGTTCCTGCAGGGTCTTAGAAAGTGGAATATTCAATGATCTGATTATTAGGCTTTAAAAAAAAATCTAGATTACACTGAGCGATGATGTGAGAAGATAAAAAAAAACCAAGACATATAAACCTGTGAGCATGTAAAGAAACATTAATAGACATTAAATAGAGAGAAATCAAGTATAAATGAGGCCATAGAGTCTAAACTCCAGGAAAAAGAACAGATATAGATAAACATTAAGACAGTGACAGTTGTGAGGTAGATGAAAGATCAAAGGGTTCAGCTCGTGTTTTCAGACACAACAGTCTCACGGTGATTACTTCTGGATTCTGACTGCAGACTAAATGTTTAGGCGGCTCCCAAATACATTAAATCCAGTTTGAAAAATGCTTGTTTAAATGCTTTTGTTACTGACATACTAAATTTACACGGCAGTTAAATTTACTGACTTGTAGAAAACCTGCAGAAACGGCGGATCGTCTCAGGCTCTTTCCCCACCGGGCCCCGGAATGTTTTCTTTGTGATATCAATTTGCGATATTAGCATAAATATGAACAACAAATCCGGCGCGGAATCCACCGGTGGCCAGGAACTGTCAGAGACGCTCCCTTTTATGTAGGTCAGGATGTGAGCGTGAGGATTGTCAGGGAACGAGAAGGAGAGGAAGGCTTGTTTATCCGTTCCTTTTAGCAGCTCATCGTGAATAAGGAAGCGATGAGAAGTGACAATGTAGTAATTATCTCCGTGCATAAAATCATCTATTATTCAGAAGATGAGGTTGTGTCGCGGACTCGCCCAAACACGTGAAGCTCTGGAGGGTATAAATATGCTCACAGGAGAGAACGAGAGAGCGGCACAATTTGTTCTCTGATGCTGCCATTTCTTCTTAGTAGTCGCCGGTTTGAAGGTGGGGGTAAAATCACCCACGGAAATGATATGTTTGCGGGCGATGGTTTTCATTCACCTCTTATACACTTTATTTTATCTTTACTCACTCGTTGTATTTTTTTGGTGGCTGTAATTGTGACTCTGGCACAAGAATTTCCTTCAGGATCTTTGAACTTCTCTCTCATCTCTCAATCTTGTGTTGTTGTTGTTTTTGTTTTATTTCTGCAGCTGGAAGTCCACGAGGCCAAAGCCATGCTGGACAACCACCCACAGTGGGACATCCCGGACACGGAGGAGGAGGACGAGGAGCAGGAGGACAGCGACGGCATCGAGGAGAGCGAGGAGGACGAGGAGGACAACGACTGAATTTGGATACACGACACCCCCAACCCCACGGACTAGCCTCCCCTGACCCCACAACAAGAGCAGAAAAGGAGGTGCAGCCAGGCTGCGCCCGCCACACACACCCACCCGCCCGCCCACCCACCCACACCGAACGCACAAAATCACCAGGTTTATTCCCACGGCCCTCCTCTTCCGGTTTGTCTCTACAGTGACACAGACTGTGATCCCGCCCCCTCCTCTTTTCTACAGAGACTCCTTCATTTGGCTTTCCGTCACCGGCGGAAGAGAATTCTGTGAATACCCACCCAGCCCCGTGTGTGTGCGTGTGTGTGTGTGTGTGTGTGTAATCACGTATGTGTCTGTACAGGTGTGAAAGGTTGACACACTCTGGACTGGAGGACCTATTATCTGGGCTCTATTTTCTTCTTGTCCTGCGGGGGAAAGGGGGGAATGTAAAAACTGCTAATTCCGAGTAACACCAAAAAAAAAAGAAAAAAAAAGCCAACCACACACACGACCTTCTGTTTTGGAAATCTGGACGCCAGCGCTGCGCCTACTTTTCAAATCACTCGGTACCAACGCTTTCCACACCAATGGTTCTTTCTATTGTACTCTTAAAAAAAGTCTGAGCTTTAGCCGTGTTCGTCGGGACCGCATTCACACCAGCCCACTGGGATGTTTGCTCCTTTTGGGCCGCACAGGGTGGGGGTGGGGGGCGGGTGGGCACAGTTGAATCCGTCATTATTTCTTTTCTTTGTTAGATTTATTTTTTTTGCCGTCGCCTGTGTGAACCTGTACATCTTGTATGTTGAAGGAGACGATCTGCAGTCTGTCTTGTGTTCGGGCCCCATGATCCAGACTCACACCAGGCTGTGTTTCTCTGAACCGGACAGACCGACCGGACTGTGAGGGTCACGATGAACGAATTATAACCTGGAGTGTAATTGGGAGCCGAGGGGGGAGAAATGACAAAACTTGCAGTGTTAAGATTTGTTTGAATTCATTTTCTTGTCCATATTTGATATAAAGGTTTTGCATTTTCAGTCTTTTAAAATGTGTGTGTGTGGGGGGGCGGGGGGGTCATCCGTGGCTTTACGGATAAATAACTTCTTTTCATCCTTTCCTTTTAATTCCACATTCCAACATTTACTCATCGTCCAAAAAGGCCTTACGGATACAAGTGAAATAATCGCAGCACGCAAGTCCTTTGGGTGCCATGCACCCTGAGTTCTGGGTAGAGCGGAGAAAGTGTTTCTTTTGTGTTTCTAAAAAATAAAAATAAATACTGTTTTTTGTTTTGTTTCAGTTTAGTTAAGTCTCTCCATGGTGACCCATGACCAGTCGACATACATATCACCGATGTTACCATGACAACGCCTGTATTAAGCGTGACTGACACGCGACTACGGCAGAGGGATGGGAGAACCAGCGCAGTGGCACACGGCCGAACCGGATGTGAGAAGTGTCTCGAGGGCAAAAGGCGTTCCGGAAACGAACTTGTACGTAGAGGACTGAGCGGATTCTCAAACTCAGGCTCGGGTTATCAGATAGAAACGCCGTTTCCGGCTCACCGATCCTCCTGCAGGGTTTTTTTTTAATTTGAGATTTAATTTAATTAGGTTAAACTATATTTAAAAAATTTAATAAAGGAAGCTTCTTTTTGTTTTGTTCCACTCTACTCTTTTTGTTTGTTTATTTATTTTGGCCGTATATAAACCCTAGTGCTACAACAAGAAAAAGCAAACCAGAGCCTCCTCGTTCACCTTGGCGCGCTCGCGCTCTCACTCTCACTCTCACTCTCACTCTTACTCTTACTCTTCTCACTGTCTCTCGATGACTTTTTTTTTCCTTCAAAGAAACGACTTAATACTTTACTTACACGGTTAATATTCCCGCTCAGCTGTTGGGTGTTTTTTTTTTTTTTTTGACCGTACGTACAGACTCACGTGACGTGTTAACGCGGGACACGTCAAGGGCGCGCGCTCTTCTTTAAACCCCTCGTAAGAAACTTTCACGCAAACTCACCTGCGCACACTCGACTACCCTCCTGGAATTGCGTGGAAAGGCCGTGTCGTGTAAACTCCGGGTGTGTTTCGCTCTGCCATAGAATGTAGCATCAGTGATCCACGCCGCGTGGGGGGGCGGGAACCAAACTGCAGTGGAGGTTATAACCTCCTCCATCTCTCCTTACGACGGACCCTTCTGGAAAATTTACCCAACGACTTATCTGCCACTTTTGTTTACAACGGAACTGTCATTGTAAATGGAGAAAAAAATAAATATATTATTTGTATTTAAAATCATTTCAAATAAAAACTTTTAAATGAGTTGGTTGGGACATTCATGGAAGTGTAAGAACTACAGGCACCATAAGACCATAAGACTTCCTTTTATAAAGGATTTATACATTTGGTTGTAAAGACATTTTAATTCATTAATTCATGTTTTTCTCAATTTATCAATGTGGCTCACTATTTGGCGATGTCAAGTTAGTAATACAGATGAGTGCGCTCACTATTTGGCAAGCATCAGGTCTCTGATAGTCTTTATGTCTAATGAGTCATAGCAGCTTATTAAGGATTCGTACAGTGTTAAAAACGTCATTAGTAAACTACACACAAGCCATTTGGTAACATTTAATAAGGGGAGTCTTATTATAAAGTGGTACCGAATATCCAAACATGGAAACTCTGGAATCCACTGACCTCTTTTAAGGGATTTATATTTCCAATTTGCAAATGAATGCATCTGTTTTTGTTTTTGTTCACTTCTAAATGAGTGTTTTTGCAGCTTATTTGCAGACGCCCGCAGCAAGGTTAAGCCTCCCTAAACCGCTGGATTCAACTCTGGTTTGGTTTATTCATTCATCGACGTACTCCAGCTCATAAAAAACACTAAATTACATTCCTCCTAAAAACACCTTACAAGATAAGAAAGATTTAAAAAAGAAAGCGTTGCAGATGAAATAAACAACATTAAATGCATTATTTCCACGTCTTGTGATCCTGTCTTGTTGGATCCTTGTGTAGAAATAACAATCAAGTAAGAATCCAGCATGGGAAATATTATTTATGTCAGATTGTGATCAGGAAAAGGCAGATTGAACACGAGAATCCAAAGCCGGCGGTGAAATTATGACATTGAAACGATAACATTTAATAAGAAAATGAAAGTGCATAAAAATGTAAAAGGAAGATTTTTCTGCTGATTTCAGTGTTTGGATCAGAAATCTGTGGTTTTCTGAGTTGTACAGGATATGTGTGAGATCGGCATGACGGCGGTGAGGTTTGCAGCAGGAGTGATGGATGAGTTCAAGGTGGAGGTGGGGCTGCATCAGGGATCGGCTCTAAGCCTCTTCTTGTTTGCTGTGGTGATGGACGGGCTGACAGATGAGGTCATGCAGGAGTTTCCCTGGACTATGATGTTGGTGGATGACATTGTGGTCTTTAGTGAGAGCAGGGTGGAGTGGGAGGAGGACCTGGAGAATGGGAGGCAGGTTGTGTGGAGAAGAGGGAAGAAGGTCGCAGCGAGACAGAATACATGTGCGTGAATGAAAGGGAGGCGGGAGGAACGGTGAGGATGAAGGTGGAGAAGGTGCAGGAGTTTAAGTGCTTGGGGAGGAAACGAGGAGTTTGGTGAAGAAGGCAAGTGTAGTTAGGACGGAGTGGTAGGAGAAGATGATGATGACATCCAGCCTCCATGGTGAAGATTCCTGTGGGGGTTTGGTAACAACCTGTTTACTCTCCATCCACACACCTGTGGGAAATCCCCCAGGATCTGCAAACACACACAACCTCCTTCCTATAACTGTCTGAGAACACCTGATTCCAAGTGAATGGTTCTGGAACGACTTGATGGACATATCTGTGACATAAACCTGAACCTCGTGATGAAGCTCGTGTTGAACTGCAGTGTGAAACACAAACGGGTCATTCATTCATGTTTGGGTTGAGCTGAAACACACAGCCCATAATATCTGGGAGTGTTTGCTCCGTCATCAGAACAGACTGGCTGCTGCTTCCTCTCTCACACGCAGCAGGTGCGGCTTTAAGGAGATCACCCTCATCATCCTCAGCCACCAGACGCACGAGACCCCCCCTCCCTCCCTCCCTCCCTCCCTCCCTCACCTCTCTCCAACAACTTTTTCCCCCTCCAGCACGACGTTCAATCCCGTCTGAACCTCCGGACAGCGCCGGGAAGGTCAAACTGCGGTTTTTAATCCCGTCGCACCGACTCCAGATCAATCCGCGGCGCTCGCTCCACTTCCTGCCGCAATCGCAGGGGTGTAACCCCGGACGGAACCGAGCCGAGCCTCCGCTGGTGTCTGTGCCGCCGCCGCCGCACCATGGCCCGGCTCTGCGTCCGCACGCCGCCCGCCCGCTGCGGAGGAGCGGAGTCCTGCTGGTGAACCGAGCCCATCAGGTACAGACCAGAACCACTGCCTCCTTTAAAAAAATAAGTAAAAATGTTTTTAAATCTAACTCCAGACTCGAATAAAACACGTGAGTGTCACAGGATTAAATTACAGACTTTAACACGTCATTAGACGTTATTGCGGTGTCATAGTCTGCAGAGGTCCGGAGGATGATGAAGATGCCTCTCTGGAATGTGAACCATGCTGCTTCAGTTTGAACTAAATGTCCTTTATCTCCAGAATCCATCCCCGATGATGGTTCGCTGCTGGACTGGTGTGTGTGTGTGCCAGATTATAGTTATTGATTGATTTGTTTTTAGTGACGTCATGATGAAATCTGATTAATAATTTAGATAAAAAGTCTATTATTTTTCTAAGGTGGAACCCAGAAAAAGTTGTCAGAAGGCTGCATGGCAGTGATAGCTCCTCATTTTTAACCCTTTAATGAAGCTCAACTGTTTGGTTTGAGTCACTGTTTCTTCTTTAAAAAGGTGTACATGCTAAAGAGGAAGGGGCCACAGATGGAGCCCTGAGGGACAAACCCAGGGCAAAGGGGCCAACGAGGAAGAAGCGTTAACATGACTGAGGAACTCTTTTTTAAATATGTTTTTTTTTTTGTTGGCATATTAAAGCCGGTGAAGACTTAATAAACAGAATTATACGAAAACAGTTCCCAAAAGTTGAACAAATCCAATTAGAATAGACTATTTTTTTTTATGAAATACAAACTTTTATCATGAAATAATTATAAAAGTCAGTGTTTTTTTAGTCTTTCTAACTGGTTAAAAACACAAACAATTTGTAAAAATTTTTCTGTAAACTTAGAGTGTCTAAATTTAAGTAATACATGCCCCCAAAGAAATACAATATGCAAAGAAATCATATTTTAAGGTTTTATTTTCTCGATGAATATTATGTGGGATCTAAAATAAACCAAATCCACCACATGATCTTATTTTTCAAATGCTGCTCCTATAGATGCGTAATATTACATAAACTACATATAACAATCTAGCTGTCATAGTCAATATTTTATATAAATATATATATATTTGTTTGACTTAAATTGAAATACACATACACACCAATGATATTAAAAATATAAATAGAAGCTGAGAATATGAATATAAACACAGCGTAAAACATTGTACACCATACGCAGACACATTTTCTTTCCCTTTATATAATCTACTTTTAAATCTGGAACATTTACCAAAACTGTAAGTTTTTCTGATTAGGTTTCAATACTTTGCGTATTTATTTATGTTTTTGCATCAATTTGTTCAGGTCGTGTTAAATGTGTTACTTTTATTAACACAAAAATAAAAAAGCATGCTGGAAATGATCACTTAGGGATGTAACGAGTAAAAATAAATAAATATATATATAGAATTATTATTATTATCAGAGATAATAAATGGCGTTCATGTTAAGATATTACGGTAAATTATCACAGAAAATTGGATAAATTAAAAATCCACAAGGACATTTCGTTAATAAATTACAGTAAATGACCATTTGAACCTTGAAATCAACATTATTTCACAAACATGCACCGTATTTTATTTAATATCTTCTCTGTAGAAATGAACCTATTCTCTTACTAAGTGGTTTTTACTGTAAATTTAAATATCTATTCTAGAAAATTCCATAATTTAGACAATATACTAACTTAACGGTAATTACTCGCTTGTGAAACGATCGTATTTCTCTGTTAATTGTACCTGAAGTTTGTATTTACGCAGTAAAATTCTGCATTTGTTATATATTCTGACCACAAAAAAATTAGAAAGTTACTCGCGGTTTCTTGACTTAGCAAAATTCCCCTTATCCACTGCAGTGACATACTGTTTTTAAATGAATCATAATTTTATACTCACATAAACCTTAGTGGGAGGAAGAACTGAATTGAATTTGGGATAGGTCAATTGTATATTTCCGACACTAGGGGGAGCTTTACCTCCAAATTTCTCACCAGTGGGTGAGAAATTTGATGCAGGTGAATTGATTCAAGGAGCTCTATTTTTTATATATACATATATATATATATATATGTATATATTTATGCTAATAGTTCATCTTTTACTCACCAGCGGGATCTTTTTATATGTTCCAACCCCGTGATCGGGGTGAGGACAATAACTTGAGGCTTTGTGTGTCACATTCAATCAACACTGGCATTTTTTCTCCAACACTACTTTGTGTCTCCAAGAACTTATAGGAATAAAACTGTGTGTGTGTGTGTGTGTGTGTGTGTGTGTGTGTATGTGTGTGTGTGTGTGTGTGTGTGTGTGTGTATGTGTGTGTGTGTGTGTGTGTTCAGTTTGGAAACTACACTACACTCCTGGCGGTGCTCCAGGCCACAAATGTTTTGGTAGAATAGAAGGATAAAGTCGTTTTCTGTTCTCATGGGACACAGAGTCTTAAGAAAAAATGATTCCCCCGTGTGTGTGTGTATGTGTGTGTTTGTGTGTGTGTGAATGTGTGTGTGTGTGTGTGTGTTTGTGTGTGTGAGCATGTTTGTGTGTGTGTTTGTGAGTGTGAGCATGTGTGTGTGTGTTTGTGTGTGAGCATATGTGTGTGTGAGTATGTGTGTGTGAGCATGTGTGTGTGTGAGTTTGTGCGTGTGTGAGCGAGTGTGTGTGTGAGTACGTGTGTGTGAGCGTGTGTGAGTGTGAGTACGTGTGTGTGTGTGTGTGTGTGTGAGCGTGTGTGTGTGTGTGTGTGTGTGTGTGTGTGTGAGTGTGAGTACGTGTGTGTGTGTGTGTGTGTGTGTAACCATCCTTTTTACTGTTTTTAGCGTCAGTGTTTGATGTTTCAGAGATTTTAGATGGAGGTGTGATATATTGGGGATAAGTGGAGGTCTTCTCCGCCCTGAGGAATGTTTCTAACTCATTCTTTCACTGTCCCTCTTCCCCGCTCCACACTATTTCCCCCCCACTCCCCTTCCTTTGTACAATCACTCCCCCTGATTGAACCCCTCAAAATAAATGTGAAGTTTTTTCAGTATTTTTCGCAAAAAAAAGAAAAAAGAAAAAAAAGGAGCTCACTTAAGTGAGTAAAACCTGAACTATCAGATTTAAATATGAGTAGAATAAGATACGGACATGATGGATCTCCTCCAGTCAAAAATCAAATCCACCAAATTTGGACTAAATCAAACCAAAGGTTTAGAAATTATGACCCAAAAACTTTTGGAGAGGAAGCTCCCCCTAGTGTCAGAAATAAACAATCGCACTTTGGTCTATATGGGTACAAAGTTTGAAAATGATAAGTTAGGTAGTTTATTTAGTTACGTCTGGAAAATAAAGTTTTTTTCACTACGATCGATATCCGGGTTTCAGGTTCGGACTTTGACTCAAAGCCGCTGCAAAAAACTTTAATTTTATTTTTAGGAACTGTTGGAAGGAGTCGAGGTTTTGACTCACTCGCAGACACAAAATAAGGGAGTCAGAGCAGGAGCAGTGAAGTGATTTAATGATTAGTCCAAAATCCAAATAAGGGTCCAGGGTCCAAACCGTGACATCATTCCATGAACGAAACCAGAACAAAAACAGGAAATAAGCAAACGAATCACCAGGAAGTAACTTACCGGAGAAACACTTGGCGATAACTTTCTTCTGAGATAATTTTACAGTATAACTAATAATTATAATTATAGACCTGTGCTTACATCCTGACAGAAAGGAAATATCCTTGAAAAGTCCCCAACCCCCCGACAATCACCCCCCGTTGGAACCCCTCAAATTAAACTTTAATGTCTTTAGCAAGAAACAAACTATGGAAAAATGATGTATTTGCACATTTTACTGCTATGGGGGAATTTATTAAATACATTTATTAGGGAATATAAATTGACAATAACATCGTAAAGCATGTTTTTATACAGTAAAAAAAACAAAACGTGTCTGATGGTATTTAAATTTAATTAGATTAGCATAACCTTTTGGTAAAACGTCTTTTTAAAAAAATGTTTGACTTTAACTATTTTTTTTGTTTGTATAAAGTTACAGAATTCTGTAGTAGAAAGTGAAGAATCTGGTTTTTAAATGCGTTTTATTCCAAAACACGCTAAGTGAATGTGAAGATGTTTACATGTTTACATGTTTACACGTTTACATGTTTGCACGTTTACACGTTTACATGTTTACACGTTTACACGATTACATGTTTACACGTTTACATGTTTACATGTTTACACGTTTACATGTTTACATGTTTACACGTTTACATGTTTGCACGTTTACATGTTTACACGTTTACACGTTTACATGTTTACATGTTTACACGTTTACACGTTTACATGTTTGCAGTCACCAAGAATTCTGTTTCTGGTCCTTTGCATTCTGATTCAGCCAAATAAATCTTTGTCCCACCAGAGGGATGAGTCTCGCCGCCCCCTGGCGTCCTGTGAGGGCATGAGACTGCGAGGAGGACGGGATTTCAACCCTGATTCCCACCTGGAACCGGCCCCTCCCCCTCGACCCGTTACCTGGATCCCCGGGGTGCTCAGCAAGGGCGTCCGCCTTCGTCTGCGTTTGGACCATCGAGATGACCGGGGGAGGGGCTGCTGGCAACTTGTGGACTTGGAGACAGAATCGGAGTCAGTGGGGCGGAGCCAGAAGAGTCGAACCTCTGACGCCTGTGCAGAAAGTAAGAGCTGATCTTAAAGAAATGGTTCTTAGCCCGTACGCATCATAAATGACACACCGGTTCTGTTCCCTTAGAAGTAACTGCTGTCCGTTATAAGACACATAGATCCAATGAAGTCCAGAGTCGTCAGCCGGCTGAGATATAGAGTGAAACTAAACGTTCTGTTAGTATTAATGTCAGTTTAGAGGAACCGGTTCCTGATAATGTTATCATGATTTTACCTGTAATTTAGTGACGGGTGCAGAAACACGACAGCTGAGGAGCGGAAATGAGGGAGTGTGTGTGTGTGAGGTAAGAGAGAGAGAGACGGGGAGAGAGAGGGGGAGAGAGAGAGAGGGAGAGAGGGCAAGGGAGAGTGTGAGTGAGAGAGAGAGGGAGAGAGAGGTGGAGAGAGAGGGGGAGAGAGGTGGAGAGAGTGAGAGAGAGAGGGAGAGAGAGCAAGGGTGAGGGCGAGAGAGAGGGAGAGCGGGAGAGAGAGGGACAGAGGGAGAGAGTGAGGGAGAAAGAGAGTTATAAAGATGAACAGGGAGAGAGAAAGTGAAAAAGAGGGGGAGACAGAAGGAGAGAGTGAGAGAGAGGGAGAGAGATGGACAGAGAGAGGCAAAGAGAGAGAGAGAGAGAGAGAGAGAGAGAGAACAGCATTTCATTCTCCTGGGGGATCAAATATCTCCATTTTCCCTCCTGACCCACAGTTGATGAAAAGAGG